>CAUYLG010077974.1:0-68945 GCA_963573385.1 Cacajao melanocephalus
GACCTTCCAGTGGGACAAGATGTGGAGGTGGAAGGCAGCTACGTTGATGATCTGATCTTATGTAGGGAGAGGCTACTGTGTGTAAAACACCAAAAGCAATAGCAACAAAAGCCAAAATAGACAAATGGGATCTAATTAAACTTAAGAGCTTCCACACAGCAAAAGAAACTATCATTAGAGTGAACTGGCAACCAACGGAATGGGAAAAAATTTTTGCAAGCTACCCATTTGACAAAGGGCTAATATCCAGAATCTACAAAGAACAAAACAAATTTACAAAAAAAATCAAAAAATGGGTGAAAGATGAGAACAGACACTTTTCAAAAGAAGACATTTATGCGACCAACAAACATATGAAAAAATGCTCATCATCACTGGTCATTAGAGAAATGCAAATCAAAACCACATTGAGATATCATCTCACACCAGTTGGAATGGTGATCATTAAAAAATCTGGAGACAACAGATGCTGGAGAGGATGTGGAGAAACAGGAACACTTTTACACTGTCGGTGAGAGTGTAAATTAGTTCAACCATTGTGGAAGACAGTGTGGCAATTCCTCAAGGATCTAGAAATAGAAATACCATTTGACCCAGCAATCCTATTACTGGGTATATAAAGGATTATAAATCGATCTATTATGAAGACACATGCACATGTATGTTCATTGTGGCACTGTTTACAATAGCAAAGACTTGGAACCAACCCAAATACCCATCAAAGATAGACTGGATAAAGAAAATGTGACACATATACACCATGGAATACTATGCAACCATAAAAAAGGATGAGTTCACGTCCTTTGCAGGGACATGGATGAATCTGGAAACCATCATTCTCAGCAAACTGACACAAGAACAGAAAACCAGACACCACATGTTCTCACAGGCACATATTGAACAATGAGAACACATGGACACAGGGAGGGGAACATCAAACACTTGGGTCTGTTGGAGGGTGGCGGGCTAAAGGAGGGATAGCAGAGGGTAGAGAGATTGGGGAGGGATAACATTAGGAGAAATACCTAACGTAGGTGACAGGGGGATGGAGGGAGCAAAACACCATGGCATGTGTATACCTATGTAACAATCCTGCAAGATCTGCACATGTACCCCAGAACTTAAAGTAAAATTAAAACACACGCACACAAATTTAAAAAAAAATTTTTAATAGAAAATAGCTCATAGAATTAGAATATAAAGAAAATGAAGTGTTTGTATAATTGTAGAATGAGTCTGTTTTAAGCTAAGTGGTATTACACAGGAGTCTAAAAGTTTAAAAAAAACAAAAAGTTTATGAAGTCAAAAGTTATAGTAAGCTAAGGTTAACTTACTATTGAAGAAAGAAAAGCTTTTCAATGTAAATGTAGTAGCCTAAGTGCACAGTATTTATGAAGTCTGCAGTAGTGGACAATAATGACCTAGGCCTTCACATGCACTCAGCACTCACTCACTGACTCACCCACAGTGACTTCCAGTCCTTCAAGCTCCACTCATGGTTAGTGCACCATACCAGTGTATCACTGTTTATCTTTTATGTTGTATGTTCACTGTACCTTTTCCATGTTTAGATACATAAATACTGATCATTGTGTTACGATTGCTACAATATTCAGTATGGCAACATGCTGAACAAGCATGTAGCCTAGGTGAAACAGGAAACAGGCTATACCACATAGACTGGGTGTGTGGTAGGCAATATAGTATCTAGGTTTGTGTAACAACACTCTAAGGAAGCATTTGTCAGAACATACCCCTGTCGTTAAGTGACACATGACTATATTTCTTTTATGCTTTCATTTCTCACATTTAAGTATTCAATTCACTGCCATTTACTGTGGTGTAACACAGGATTACTTTTTCAAAATGGACCAGGAGACCCTACACTAATTACTGGACTCTACAGACTTGGAATGTCACCTTAATCATATAGTCAATCTTCATAGGTATCCAGTCTATTTCTTGACTTTCCCTTCTGTTCCATTGATTTATCTTTTTTCATATTCTATACTATATTTTATAGTACTTAAAAATATTCAGCCAGGCCAGTTCCCTCAAACGTTCTTTGCCAGTATTTTTTCATATATGTTTGATTCTTTTTTTTCATTTCAGTATTGCCTAGCTTCAATTTGAAAAAAAAGGGAAAGAAAGAAATCTATAATATCTCAGGGAGGTCATGTTAAATATATAGATTAATTTAGGAAAAAACCTTATGTGATACTGAATTTACTTATGCAAAAACATGGTATGCCTATTTGTTCATATCTTCTTTTGAGACCTTGCAATTATATTAAAATATTGTTTCATAAAAGCTCACACATTGCTTGTTTTATTTATACTCATGTGTTTTACCTTTTCTGTTGCTGTTGTAATTGGGGATATAAAGAATTACAAGATAAGATTTTCATACTCAAAGAGACCAAACTTTTACAATAAGACACACATGTCTCTAAAACCACTAAAATATAATGTGTTACCTGCCGTTAATAACATCTGCAAAAACAGGCTGTGGGAATGAGCCCATGAAAGATGACTGCACAAGAGAATGTTACCTGAAGGATGAATAAGTGTCTCCCAAAAGACAAAGTGGGCAGAGGCACATCAGATAGGCAAGAATCTATACAGAGCTACAGAGGCCTGAGAGAAAGAGGCAATTTGGTAAATTACAAATAATTTTCCCAAGCAAATATGTCAGAATCTTAGAGGAAGTAGGAGGGGATGAGACTGAAGAGATGGACAAGGACCCACTCACAAGAGAGCTGTATGTCTTGTCAAGGTGTTTAGACTTTATCTCCATATGTATTGAAGGATTATTAACAGAGGAAGTCCAAAATGCTCCAGAAAGGGCTAGACTGGAAATTAGTCCCTATTTCAATTTTCAAGGTAGGAAATGACACAGGTCTGCAGTATAGATGGAAATCAAGAAATGGATTAGCAATGCTTAGGAGGTGGAATTTTTAAGACATTAGATAATCGAATGTGGAAATAAAAGGGAAGATTCAGGCTTTCTTCCTCGAGCATGTGCCTAGTCAGGCCTGGAGAGATAACTACATGGAAATGCGCATCTGGAGGCTGTTGAGATTCGCTGTCATAATCAAAATGCTCATTTTGTGATGGTTTATCTCATCACCATTCACCTCAGGATGTGAGCAAGAGGGGAAAAGCCTGAAGACAGAAGCTTAGAGAAACTCAAACTCCTAACTATCATATGGAAAGGAATCCTTTTTATACTGACTGAGGAATGACCAGCGCTGTAAGTGGGATTTACTCAGTGGTCTCCCAGAATCCATAGCAGGGTAAAATTCATAAAGAATGAGTGGTCACTAGAATCAAAGGCCAAATAATATCTAAATAATTTTCACTTAATTAGAAATATGGAGACACTGAAATGCTTTGAATTTTTTGGCAGGGAGGGAAATTCAAAGTTAAATATTTACTAATCTGACAAATTCCCAGGATATTCAAGAATATGTCAACCATTTGACCACAGTCTTTCATTTGGTGGTTTTGCTTCATCATTTATTTTTTTCTTTATAATAAAATTATTTTTCTTAATAGTCAAGGATAAAGTTTCACTTTTTTTTTTTTTTTTTTTTGACACAGAGTTTTGCTCTTGTCACCCAGGCTGGAGTGAAGTGGCACAATCTCTGCTCACTGCAACCTCTACCTCCCAGATTCAAGCGATTCTCCTGCTTCAGCCTCCCAAGTAGCTGGGATTAGAGGCACCTGCCACCATGCCCAGCTAATTTTTGTAGTTTTAGTAGAGCCGGGGTTTCGCCATGTTGGCCAGACTGTTCTCAAACTCCTGACCTCAGGTGATCTGCCCACCTCAGCTTCCCAAAGTGCTCGGATTACAGGTGTGAGCCACTGCACCTGGCATCACATTATTTTTTAAGGAAAAAGAGAAAGGAAGTGACAAAATGCAATGGAAAGAAAAAACTGTTCAACGTGCATCTGATATCTACTATCTCAGACATGAGCTCAAACTTTTGTAGAAATTATTCCTGTCATTCACAAACAGTTAGGAAAATAGACAAACAAGTAGTCATTATCTGGTGATACTCTTCTTCACAGTGATGATGGTTTGGGTACAAGGATGATGATAATACAATCAACAATCCCAATGTCATTGTTCAGTCATGAAGACTATGACAAGGATCCACATGAAGGAAATGACAGTTTTGAGTTACATTGCTGGTGGGTGATCTGATTCACCTCTACTGTTTCACCAAAAACCGTGCACAAATTTGGTTTTCCTTGTTTACTCAACACTGAACTGTATCTACCATGTTCAACTTTTCTAAACTTCTCATAATTTTTTTCATACCATTCTATGTCCCTGGAAAACTTGCAACTTACTTACTGGATTATCTTCCTCCATAAATACACCGGCCAGTGTAGTAAAATGGGAGAAACATTGGACAATGAAGTAAGAGTCCCAGATTTTAGTGGTGAAGGGGATCAGGATACACCACCCCAAAATATGACACTTTGGGATAAGAATTATTTTGAGCTGATGGCAGTTGGAAAGCAAGAGATGCAGGAAAAGTTCTCTGTCCTCCCTTGCCCACTTAAAAGCAGGACATACGACTTCCCTTTGTGAAGGTAGCATAAATTTCCCTTTGTGAAGGTGTCCCTCTCTCTGTACCAGGAAAAAGAAAGCAACTCTTATCACCAGAGACAGACAGCTGGCACCAAGATGATATTGCATAAACAAACCTTACTAAAATAATCCTTATCTTCCATTAGTTTCACTCATATATTTCACAGTCACTTTCTCACAGTTTATCATACCTCAGAGCCAAACCCCTTCTCTTTGTTAAAATGGTATATGAGCATTGCAGGCTAACCATTTCTGTGGGGGTACTTCTTTTGTTTGGGTCATTTTATGTGAACTCTCATGTACATAAAATAAAACTTGTATTCCTTTTCTTGTGTTAATCTATCTTTCATGAGTTAAATGTGTAGGCTCCTAGCCACTAAACTTTAGAGCATAGAGGAAAAGTTTTTTTCCTCCCTGTTACTCTTAATTGCCACAACTTTACTATGTGTTATTGAACAAGTCCCTTTAACTCTCTGATGTTCAGTCATCTGTAAGACTTTCTATATATCACATCCTCAAATTAACTTTCCTATGATGCTTGTCGAGAAAAGTAAGACAATTCCAGGGGGTTCGAATAAACTTAAAATCCTTGGCCAAAATCTTTCCTTTATGATTGGAATTCTGAAAATGGAGAATATGGGCCTCTTTTTTTTTTTTTTTTTTTTTTTGAAGGAGGAGGAGGAGGAAAAGGGCTAGGGGTGTGAATTAGTATATTGCTACATATTGCCTACTGGTTTTGTATTCTAAAATTTCAGTAAACCGAAACAGCTTATAAAAGCATAAAATATTTCAAGAGTATATATACACTTCAGGAATTTTGTCCCTTCCCTTTATCTGTCAGGTGAGAGGCAGAATGGCAGGCTTAGTTTCATGGTACCCCTATGGCTGTGGAAATCTTCAGGAAGTGATTTAATCTCTCTGATCTTCATTTCTTTAATGTAAAAAGAGCTCATGCTGGGCTTGTCTACTCTGCAGGGTGATTGTGAGATTCAAATAAGATAATACATCCAAGACTGCTTGGCAAACTGTAAGGTGATACACAAAATAAAGTATTATATCACAGTTATTCTTTTGAAACTGCATTTCTTACCATTATTTTAGTTTTTTTAAATATTGTGGGAAAATATTCTCAATCATGAAGAAATTACCTATTAGCATATGTCTGTATTGCAGAGGAAAACTGTAAAGGAATAATGACAGGAAATGGTTTACTTTAATATTTAAAAGGGCACAAAGTACACATGTGTAGCATTTTGTATATGTGTTGCAATATTTAATATATGTTTATACATTATCCACATACAAGTATGGAGACAGGGCTATTCTTGCTAAATTTATAGTTATTTTTCCAATGTCCCCCATTATGATTTGCAATTAAAATATATACAAAAGGGAGCATAGACAGAAAGACTTCTCCAAATTAACTTAGAAGAGTGTTCATTTTCTGCAAGATGCAATTGAGTATTTTTAAATTTTTTAAAATGGTGCTGTGATCAAACATGTTTAGGCAATGCTGTGTACTATATGCTTATTTTAGGGATTCAAAATTCACAATGACATATGGAAGGTTCTCAGAAATCCCACAGCAGATGAATCTGCTTAACTTTATTTAACACACTTTCCCAAATTTATTTAAGCATGGCACTCTAATTTTTTAACCAACCACCTATTAATATGTCATGAACCTCTAGAGCTCTGCATAATGCAATTTGAGAAACCTGATCAATGAGTATGTTTCAAATATGCAGCAGTCATTATAAAGTAAGACATACAGCACCAACTCTAACTAGGCTCACTGAGCACTTTTCTTCTCATTCACTAACATCACCACCTTAAAGTCATCCTGGAAACCCCTGGCAAATGCATTATGATGGATGCTACTATGTGATGAGGTTGAATGAAAAGGCAGCAGGCACTTCTGGCAAATGGTACGAAGTATTAACAGTTGTTAATGACCATCACTCATTTTGAGCACCAAATCTCTTTTGAATTGTACCCTGAGGGCCCAGTGGGTGAGGGGAAAATTGCACCTACAAAAGGGAGACATAATTGACTTTTGCTTGAAAGGGTCCATTCGCCCATGGCAAAACAGCCAAATGTACCTTGAAAATGGCAATTATTTACTGCCACTGGGTTATCTAAGATTTCTGAAAAACTCACAGTGTGTTGGACTCTGTCTTAACATCAGTCTGAACTAATAGACTTTTATAATTCTAGTAGCTTTTGAGAATAAAATATGAGGAATTAAGACCATCTCATTTAGAAGTACATGCTCAAAAGATGATCTTTAAGGGTTACAATTTTCCATGTGCTTATGTAATTGGACAAAACAGTTAGCAAATTACACTAAAGTTTTGAGAAATTTACTACATAATTAGAAAAAAAGCCCAATATTCCATAATGTGTATGTGTATATATATATATATATATATATATACACACACACACACATATATATACACACACATATATACACACCACGTTGTATACCACATACAATTTTTACTTGTCAACTAAAAATTAACTAATTAGATGAATGATAATATGGCCAAAATATGTGTGTACACATATACCGGAAGAAAAGAACAAATGTTACAGTCTCCAAAACAGGGAAGTTCTGTGAAGTCCTTTTTAGGTGTTTGACTAGAAGTGAGCTACCAGGAATAAAATATACAAAAGGGATTTGATGGAGGCATCACCTCTGCATCTGAAAAGTTTCAAGGTGTAGTGAGGGTTGATACTGTTAGATATTTGTTAAGCATATTGCATATAAGTGGTTTTGGGGGTATAGAGGAAGAGGAGCAGATAGGAATAGAAATAAGAGGGATCACAGATTTATTCAGTCAGAAATTTGACAAATTTAAGAGATCTATTGTACGTGGTGACTCTACTTAATAACAAAATATTGTGTATTTGAAAATTGCTAAAGAGAATAAGTTTTAAGTGTTGTCATCACACACACAAAACTGATAAGTACATGAAGCAATACATATGTTAATTAGCTTGATTTAGCCATTCCACAGTGCATACATATTTCAAAATATCAGGTCGTGTGCCATAAATATATACAATGTTTTATTTGTCAATTTAAAAAAATAGAGTGACATTAAAAGCCTAAAAACAAAAATCCACAGAGCAGTGATGTCTGTGCTGTTTGAAAAATACAGGAAAATCAACTTCGTCATAATCTTAACTGGTGAAGACATACCAGACAGAGAGTGGGAAAGCATTAGGAGAGAACTCTATAACTTATGTCAATAGAACTCGTGGACATAGAAAAAGGATGGTTACCAGAGCCTGGAAAGGGAAGTGGGGGGCTGGGCATCTTGAAGGTTTAGATAGCTATTGCGTACAAAAATTAGTTAGAAATAATGAATAAGGCCTACTATTTGATGGCACAACAGGGTAACTATAGTCAATAATAACTTAATTGTATATTTTAAAATAAATAAGTGTAATTGGATTGTTTGTAACTCAAAGGACAAATGCTTAAGGGGATGGATATTTTATTATTCATGATGTGATTATTTCACATTGCATGCCTATATCAAAACATCACGTGTACTCCATAAATATATACACCTACTAAGTACCCACAAAATTTAAAAATAAAAAACTAAAAATAAATAAGTAAATAAATACAATTTATGTGAATTAAGATAATGAAATATAATGATGCAAGTTAAGTGAATGGTACAATAAAAGGTGCTGTTCCTACTGCATTCTATAAGCACAGTACATGTCTTATGTTTATGTGCAAAGTGAGTAAATATGTTTCCCTTTTAAAATATAGTTTGATTAGGATATAATTAATGCATAAAAATTTGCACATATTTAAAGTGTGCAATTTAATGATTTACACATTAGCCATCACCACAGTTAGATAATGAACTTATTTATCGCTCCCAAGTTTCCTCATGCCCCTTTGCAATCTGTCCTTCACTGTTCCCATCCCTATTCCCAGGCACTCACTGATTTGCTTTCAGCTACTATGAATTAGTTTGTATTTTCTAAAATGTTTTATATAACACAGATTCATTTTATGTCTGGCTTCTTCACCTCGTCATTATTTTGAGATCCATCTATGTTATTGCATGTATTAATAGTTTATCCTTTTTATCTATTCACTGGTTGATAGACATTTGGGTTGTTTTCAGTTTGGAGCTATTACAAATAAAGTTGCTATAAATATCTGCATTGAAGTCTTTGTATGGGTTTATGCTTTCATTTCTCCATGGTGCAACAGCTACGTATGGTATGTACATGTTTAACGTTTTAAGAAACTGCTAAATTGTTCTCCAAAGTGCTTATACCACTTACATTCCCAACAGCAATGTATGAGAGTTCCAAAGAATGTGGAATACTCACCAACATCCTATAAAACCAAATTATACATCAAAAACCTGATGTCTGCTAGAAAGAATGAAACTGGCCCCCTACCTATCACCATATACAAAAATGAAATTGAGATAGATTAAAGACTTAAATGCAAGATCTAAAACTATAAAAATCTCAGAAGAAAACCTAAGAAATACCCCTTCTGGACATTGTTCTTGGCAAATAATTTACAACTAAGTCCCCAAAAGCAACTGCAACAAAAACAAAAATTGACAAGTGGGATCTAGTTAAACTAAAGAGCTTCTGCACAGCAAGAGAAACAATCAATAGAGTAAACAGACAACCTACAGAATGGGAGAAAATATTCACGAATTATGCATCTGACAAAGGTCTAATATCCAGAATCTATAAGAAACTTAGTTCAACAAGCAAAAAACAAATAACCCTATTAAAAAGAGAGCAAAGCACATGAATACATTTCTCAAAAGGAGGCATACAAGCAACCAACAAACATATGTAAAAATGCTCAACATCACTAGTCAGAGAAATGCAAAGCAAAACCACAGTGAGATACCTTCTCACACCAGTCAGAATGGCTGTGATTAAAAATTCAAAAAAAAAAAAATCAGATGTTGGCAAGACTACAAAGAAAAGGGAACGCTTATACACTGTTAGTAGGAACGTAAATCAGTGCAGCCACTGTGGAAAGGAGTTTGGAGATACTGCAGAGAACTAAACATAGAACAACCATTTGACCTAGCAATCCCATTACTGAATATATACCCAGAGGAAATTAAATCACTCTAATAAAAAGACACATGCACTCATACGTATGTTCATTGCAGTACTATTCACAATAGCAGATACACGGAATCAACCTAGGCGCCCATCAATGGCGGACTGAACAAGGAAAATGTGATACATATACCACGGAATACTATGCACCTATAAAAAGAAGAATGAAGTCATGTCCTTTGCCACAGCATGGCTGCTGCTGGAAGCCATTATCCTGAGCAAATTAAGTCAGAAACAGAAAATCAGATACCGAATTTTCTCACTTATAAGTGGGAGCTAAACACTGGGTACACATGGACATAAAGATGGGAACAGACACTGGGGACTACTGGAGGGGAGGAAAGAAGGGGAGAAAAGGTTGAAAAACTGCTTATTGGGTACTATGCTCACAACCTGAGTGACAGGATCATTCATATCCTAAACTTCAGCAACACACAAAATACCCATGTAACAAGCCTGCACACGTATGTACCCCCCGAATCTAAAATAGAAGTTGAAATTTTTTAAAAATATAAAATCTCGATGTCTATACCACAATGAACTTTTTAAACTACTAGAGACTGTCTCATAAAAACTTACATTCTGAGTACTGTCAACTTAATTAGTACAGGAAACTTCCACAGTACTTTTTAGCTTATTCTCCTATGAATTGTTGACCTAGCTGAGATAGAAATGTTCAAATTTTGTAAAAGCTGATATTACTTTTCTTTTTGCTATTAGTTGCTCTGTATCCGCCAATGAAGGAATTATGCCCATCCATTTATTGCAATACGTGCCAAAAACATAGAAGTGTTCTTTCTTCAAAGGTTAAAGAACTGGTAAAAATGTTGCTGTCTCCCAGATTATATCAAAACAATTACAAGAAAATCAGTTGACTGTTGTGCACCATATATATAATTTTTTGACAATTAAAAATATAAACATATAAATCTCATATAAAAGGAAAAATCAGGATTAATATCTGCTGTTATTAATATAGTAGCGTTCCATTCAGATCCAAACATCAGCATCCAAACCTGCTTGCTAGCAATAAGTGAGATGTTCCAAACTGTCAAGTGAAAATATGTTTGTGTGAATGGATACTCTAAAGAATGCAGAAGTTGGCTGGGCATGGTGGCTCAGGCCTATAATCCCAGCACTTTGGGAGGCCAAAGAGGGCAGATCATTTGAGGCCAAGAGTTCGAGACCAGCCTGGCCAACATGGAGAAACCCTGTCTTACTAAAAATGCAAAAATTAGCTGGGCATGCTGGCATACACCTATTATCAAAGCTACTTAGGAGGCTGAGGCAGGAGAATCACTTTAACCTGGGAGATGGAGGTTGCAGTGAGCCAAGATCGTGCCTCTGCCCTTAAGCCTAGGTGATACAGTGAGTCCCTGTCTCAGAAAAAGAAAGAAAGAAAAACAAGAACGCAGTTGTCAATAGAACGTAAGCTTCATGCACCTGAAGCCGTCATCTTATTTCTCTTAATGCTCCTAGCACTCACAATAATCTATGACATACAGAAGGCATATACTATTTTTTCTTTTTTTGAGATAGGGTCTTGCTTTGTCACCCAGGCTGGAGTGCAGTGGCACAAACATGGCTCACTGTAGCCTCGACTTCCCAGCTTCAAGCATTCCTCCCACCTCAGCCTCCTGAGTAACTGGGACTACATGGGCACACCACCATGCCCAGCTATTTTTTTTATTTTTTTATTTTCTGTAGAGATGAAGTCTCCCTATGTTGCCCAGGCTAGTCTCGAACTCGTGGGCTCAAGCAATCCTCCCACCTCAGTCTCCCAAAGTGCTAGAATTACAGGCATGAGCCACCTTGCCAGGCCCCACACTATAAATATTTTAAATAAATTAGTGAAGAATATCGAGAAAAGGGCCAACTAAT
Source organism: Cacajao melanocephalus (assembly GCA_963573385.1). Classification (NCBI taxonomy): domain Eukaryota; kingdom Metazoa; phylum Chordata; class Mammalia; order Primates; family Pitheciidae; genus Cacajao; species Cacajao melanocephalus. The sequence continues at coordinate 11,618 of CAUYLG010077974.1, forward strand.
TCAAACTTTCAGAGATGACACATTTGAATCATTTTGGCAATTATAGATACAATATTTTAAGAACAGATGCCAATTTTAAGAAATAAGCACCAGCATTTTTGCTTGGTACGAACTGAACTGTTTTCTCTCAAACTTCATATGTTAAAGCCCTAATACACAATGTATTGGTATTTGGAGACAGAATCCTTGAAAGGTGATTAAGTTTAGAGGAGGTCATGAGGGTGGAGCCCTCTTGATGAGATTCCTGCCCTTATAAGAAGAGACATCAGAGAGTTGTTTTTGTCATCCCTCTCTTTGCCCTGTGAGAACACAGTGAGAAGCTAGAAGGAAAGCCCTTGTCAGAACCCCATCATACTGGCACCCAAAACTCACTCTCCAGAACTGTGGGAAATAAATTTCTGCTTTTTAGGTCACCCAGTTTGTGGTATTTTGTTATGGCAGCCTAAGCTGACTAATACAGATTTTGGTGCCAAGAAATACCTAAAAATGTAGAAGTAGGCCTGGCGTGGTGGCTCACGCCTATAATCCCAGCACTTTGGGAGGCCAAGGCAGGTGGATCACTTGAGGTCAGGAGTTTGAGACCAGCCTGGCCAATATAGTGAAAACCCATCTCTACTAAAAATATAAAAATTAGCTGGAAGTGGTGGCTCATGCCTGTAATCCCCGCTACTTGGGGGGCTGAGGCAGGAGAATTGCTTGAACTCGAGAGGCAGAGGTTGCAGTGAGCTGAGATTGTGCCACTTCACTCTGTCATTCGACAGATTGAATCTGTCTCAATTTTTAAAAAAAAAAAAAAAAAAAGGAGTAGCTTTGGAACTAGTTAATGAATGGGTAGAAGCTAAAGGAGTTTTGAGGTACATAATAAAAATATGGATTTTATATGCAATTCTGGCAAAAGCCCAGAAATAAAAGAAGAGGGAAAGTTGGAGAGAAAAAGAGAAAGTTTCCATCTTCTGAGAGAATACATAAAATAATGTACAAAATGTAGAAATACAGATGTTAAGGGCCATTCTGCTGAGGTCTCAGATGGAAATGAAGAACATATTAATGGAAACTGAAGGAAAGACAATCCTTTTCATATAGTGGAAAAAAAAACAACTTGGGTGAACTGTGTTCTAGTGTTCTGTAGAACGTAAAACTTGCAGGTGATGAATCTGGATGTTTATCTGAGGAATTTCTAAACAAAGTATTGAAGGAGCAACTTCATTCTTCCTGACCACTTCTGGTAAACTGAGAAAGGAAAGAGTTCAGTTGAAGAAGAAATTGTTAAGCAAAAGGAACCAGAAATTTGGTTAACTCTCACCCTATCTATATTGCAAAAAAACATGAAAAACTTGCTGTGAAGAAAACACTAGGGGTGTGGCTGAAAAGCCATTAGATAAAAAGATGGTGTGTGTAACACATGAACGTAATCAGCCATCTCAATAGAAGCCAGGAATACAGATGGGATTTTACCAGCAAAGACACCGCCTATTTGAATTAAATAAATTTCTGATTTTTAAGCCACCATGTCTATGATATTTTGTTGTGGAAGTCTGAGCTAATATATTGCTCAATATGAAAACCCAAGCTTTTGCATCCCAAATACAGACATGAATGCAGCAAATGAGTGCTACAGGGTTTTTAATGTCATTGAACCAATAAAGGTCTCCAACACAAGGTTCTTGATAGGATTTCAAAGAAAGAAAATTAGGATAAACTTGGTTGTCATTTCCAATTTGGAAGTTTGTTAGGCATTCTTCCTTTAATCACATCTACAAAATACTTTCACAGCAGCACCTAGAGTTTAATGGAATAACTGGGGACTGTAGCTTAGCCAAATGGATACATCAAAATGACCATGATACCAAGCATGCACATGGAGGGTGGTGAAGAGGGAAAAGGAGAATGCCGGTGTTCTGAGCATATTCTGTCCTGGGATAAAGGTAGAATATTTACATGAACAAGCAGTGAGTCATACCCTTTGTCTAATATACTCCTCAAAATTGGTATCTGCTCTTTTTTTTGAAATGCCTATCATTTGAAAACATGAAATGTTGATCTAGATGAGGGCTACAGAGATGATGAATTTCAATCTCTGTCTCTGAAACATACCCAGAATAGATACATTACTCTCAGATACACAAAGGGAGGTATAAAAAATTAAAACTCTCTAACAAACATGCTGGACATAAACAGGAAAGAAGTGCCTGGGAGTACTCAGAGAATAGACTCAGAATGGGTGTCACCTATAATAGTAACTGAGAGATGGGACTTTTATACCTTGACTACTAATGAGCGACTCTGATCATGTCAGCCTTTTAATAGATTCCAATTTATTGTTTTGGCTCAATGCCTGCATTATTATTTTATTATTACTGAGACAGGGTCTCACTCTGTCACCCAGGCTGGAGTTCAGTGGCACAATCATGGCTCACTATAACCTCAAACTCTTGGGCTCAAGCTATCCTACCACCTCAGCCTCCCTAGTAGCTGGGACTACAGGAATGTGCCACCATGCGTAGTTAATTTTATTTCCATTTTTTTATAGAGACAGGGTCTCACTATGTTCTCAGGCTGGTCTTGAACTCCTGGCCTTAATCAATTTTCCTGCCTCAGCCTCCCAAAGTATTAGGATTACAGGCATGAGTCATTGTGCCCAGCCAATACCTGCATTATTTTTTTAATTATTAATTTAGTTTGCTATGATATCATAATTTCAGCAATTCCTACTGAGCTATGGAATTAAATGTTAATTTTCTTAATTTAATCTTAGAAGGATACAGTCACAAACTGTCCAAGGTCAAAAAATATGTGTGTGCATGTTGTCTATAATTTGTTGGTTTAGACGCATTTCTTATCCCACAGAACAACACTAAGCCAACTATAGATTGGCTTACATGCCATATATTATGATTAAACCTTCAGCTTCCTGATTTCCTGCCATCCTCTTTTAAGACCTTTGATGAATGTCCACCATTTGGGGGAGTCGACAAGATACACTATAAGGCTGCAGGATATTTTCTGAAACTATAAATTTAAAATTTGCCCCACAGTGTTCTTAACATCTAATAATCTAGAGATTTACTTTACAGAAGTAGAATGAGAACATACTGCATGAGGCTGCTGCACCTGTCAGAGGCACCAGGGATTATTTTTCTCTGCAGAATCAATTAGCTGCAATAAATATAAAACACCACTAAAAATAAAAGGAAATTTGGTAGATAAATATTATGGCTAAGAGGAGTCAATGAATCAGTAGGACCACATGTTTTATCATATGTTTGTTTCTACAAACTTCATTTTCATCAGTGTTACAATGTAATTTTCCTGTTGAAGTTATTATATGAGTTTCTGCTATATTATTATTATTATTACAAATTCTACATTAAGAATTTTCAACTTGGTAAACCAATAATCACTTTGTGTCTCAGTTTTCTCATTTAAAATATGAGAAGAACAAGATCTTCAAAATTACCTCTGAATTGCTTCTCGGCCTTTTGGCTAAGATCAAGTGTAGACCTCTGTCCCAGCATTGGTTTTTATCTGCTCCAAGAAGAACACAACTTAGAGATATATCTACACATAAATTAAAGCAGTATTTGTCTTCACAGAGAAAACAGAACCATTCCCACTGGACCTGAAACACCCAGAAAATCTGTGTCCTCCCATCATGCTATTAGGAGACCATCAGAATTTTTTTTTTTTTAACCATTTAGGTTACCCAGGAAAAGCTTACATATTGAGCCCTGGTTAAAACCTATGAGTAGAATAAAGACTCTAAACTCCTACTAGTCCGTCTACCTGTCTTCATGCACATAATTAAGCTAAAATTGCCTTTTCCATTTACCTAAAGGATTACTACTAGGTTCCAATAAGATAAAGTAGGTAAAAGAAGATTGTAAGTCATGAGGCATTGCACATATTTCAGGTGTTACTATTTAACAGAAAAAAAGTGCTAAGATATATTCCAAATGATCAGCCACTATATCTCCGGGTACTATGCTCCCGTCTCCATCCCTAAATCTGGGAACTGGAAGTGACTACATCTGAGTGGCTTGTAGCAAACTGTTTCCTCTCCCTTTAGACAATGTATACATTCTGCATTTCTTCTCAGCTCAACCCTTTTTTCTGTCCATTAATTTCCTAAGATCATTCTTTATTTCACATCTCCGAACCCACTCCAGTGGGAGATGAAATGAAACATAGTAACAATGATAATTCCACTTAAGTAAGAAGTAGATCACTCATTCAAGATACTTCGGCCATCATCCTGTAGGAGAGGCCTCTAACACGGTCACTAGAATAACAAGCACAAAATCCATTGAGTATACTTGATTTCCAGTATTATGTTAATGCCAAGAGAGCAAGGGGTTTTCTGTTTCATTTAATGCTGCATCCCAGTTGCTGGAATAGTAGATGCTCAATTAAAAAAAATGGTGAATTATGCTTCTTTAATAATTTCTGAAATATTTCTTTTTTCCCTAGCAGCCCCACTTACATAGCTATTATCACAGCATTTCTGGTGTGAACCACTGATTCCTTCTCACTAGGGCACTGAGGAAACGCTAGTGTGCGTACTTTATTCTGATTCAGAGCCCATTTCTCTCCTCGGTCACGCTAGCTCTGCTCTAGCAACTGAGTCACCTCTCTTGTTTCTATATCTTATGCTAACAAGATACAGAAACTATATACTGTCAGTTCTATATAGTCACACTAATACTGTCAGTTCTGGGGTCCGAAATGGTATACAGGAAATCCCCTATTTCGTACATTATATATTCCTAAAAATTGTTACAAAGTTTAATGTAAAAATTTTCAGGAATACATTTTTAGGGCAATAGACATATATGTTATAGTTGTTTCTACAAAAATCAAACAAGGAAAAAATAACTCCTGAATTACATATTTTTCTGACACTGCTCTCACAGAGCCAAGCAATCCTGTTGGTACATATGACCTTCACAGGTATCTGGGGATTGCTGACTTGAAAGCCAGTTGGTCATTTCCTTGTCCTGCCACAAGCAATTAGTCCAGCATTCTCTTCCCCCAAAGACCTGCCATCTCCCACCTGGGACCCTTCTAACAAAGGCAGGTCAGGAATTCAGCCTCCAATCTGAACCTGGTTCGTATTTGAAGCAAAGAAAAAAGGGTTGTTGTTTGTCTCCTGCCCACATCTCCCAGCCAGGCTGAGGATAGAGAACATCACCAGGCTGCACGGCTACCTGCCTCCAGCCCAGGACTGCCCATTCCACTTACCAGCATCCCTTGTCCCCACTGAGGAAGCTTTGGAGTAGAGGAAGTTTGAGCCAGGAAAGCAGATACCTACCCTGAATGCCAGCCTAGTGAGAACAAGATGGGAGGATGAGAATACAGACTCATGCAGTATTTTGAAATTATTAGATAGCTCAAGGTTGTCCAACCTGCAGCCCAGGATGGCTTTGAATGTGGCCCAACACAAATTCATAAACTGTCTTACAACATTATGAGATTTGTGGGGTTTTTTGTGTTTTTTTAGCTCATCAGCTATCGTTAGTGTATTTTATGTGTGGCCCAAGACAATTCTTCTTCTCATGTGGCCTATGGAAGCAAAAAGATTAGACACCACTGAAGTAGATGATATGTAAAAAATGGAATTTGATGTATGCCATGTGTGTCAGTGTCTATCTAAGGTGTCAAAGTTAAGTGAAATGTGAATATAGAAGGTGGCACACTGCACGGTGTTGCCATCTGCAAGCACTCAGTGTTCACTCTAAACTGCTACACCTACTCCATTACCTATTATGTTATTTCTCTAGCAATTTTCCCCCATTTGATATTTTACAAATATGAAATACTGGAAATGCATAGCAGTAAAACTCCTATGAAGTAAACACTCCGCTACTGCCTTCTATAAAAATGTCTCCTACAAAGATATCTGTTGTAGTCATACAGGGTAAAGGGCGTCTTAGATGTGTTGAAGACTTTCCAAACTGATTGTTACCAAGAAGATTCTTCCCCTGAGTCAAAAGCCATTTCTTTTGTACCTATGCTCCTTCTCCCACAATCAACAGTTCCCTAATGTTAAAAACAAAAAACAAACAAACAAAAAAACCTCAGCTGACTATCCTCTGGAGTTTTTAGAATTTGCCAATTTTATGCACATGTGGGTTACCAAAACACATGGCTTCATATAAAACTAGCATTGCAAACACCTCTATAAGTTTATATTTTTACAGATGAACTTTCTAATATATCTTTAATGTTAAAAGGCACTTATACATACAGAAATGACATATTCAACTAGAAAAAATTTGGCCATTCATATATAGAAGCTATAGTTTATCATGCAGTTCAATTATCAATAAAAACTAGAGAGTTAAACTGAACTTACGTGGATTTTGAATTCTCTGACTCTATGAACCCAGACCACAGTGTATATCTGTGTATGAATCACAATTTATATAATTTTATATTTTTATATTTATATTATATATAAATATTATATATATATATATTATATATATATTATATTTTATTTTTTATTTCCATAGATTTTGGGGGAATAGGTGGTATTTGATTACATGAATAAATTTTTTTAGTGATGATTTCTGAGATTCTGGTGCACCCATCACTTGAGCAGTATATACTATACCCAATGCATAGTCTTTTATCCCTCACCCCCCTCCCACACTTTCCTCCAAGTCACCAAAGTCCATTGCCACAGTATATATTTTTAATCAATGCCTACTGTCTCTGAATCTTCAGTCCCACATCCTGTCCTCCAGGGGAGAACCATGGACCGTAATCAGAAAGTCTACCTAAAAACTTGAGTAAGGAGACTAAAGGCAGACTTTCATATTACTAAATTAAAACATGGACATTGTCCTCTGAAGCTAGTAGCTTCAAAGAACTAACATTGAAACCAACCAGCTCCCTATTGTATAACTAATGCCCTCATAAATCTTCAGATGAGAACCTCTTGACAAATATGGAGAAGGACTATGCTCAATACAAACTTCAAGAAGCAGCCTCTTTCTGTAAAAACCCACAAAAAAGATGCAGAAGGAAAACACACTATTATGAGAGAGACTTCCCTAGAAGTCTTTCTGCTCTCACTGCTTAATTTTTACCCTTAGAAAAAATGAGAGAAGTGGGGAAGCAAATAGACTTACATCTAGCATTCATAATGTGTTGGTGTAAGTGGGTGTTGTGTGGTAACTCAATTGTAATGCAAATCTTTTACCTGTGAGAATCAAACCCGACAAGTTTGCTGACACACTCAACTGAGTAATTCCTGGAACTATAAATCAGTTGAAGTGGTTTAGGTTAGGTATAGGATAGTATTTTTAAAGTGGATATTTTGAGGGAAGCCCTTAGATAATTTAGTAGACAGTTTAGAAATATAAATACATCTGTCTTCATAGCAGCAGATACAGAGGTACAGTTCAGTTTTGAATGACATCACTATTATTTTTAAAGTAGCTACATGAAAGCTTAATTGTAGAACCTAGATGATGGACTTATAAATATTCACCATATAATTATTCCAACTTTTCTGTATGTTGTAACTTTGTTATAACAAAATGTTGAACCAGGCAGAGATGAACTCAAGCCATACAGAAGGAGTGAGTCCACTGAGCTCAGTTTATCACATACTACATTTGGCTCCAGCACACACTGGTAATGTAATTGAGCAGCCTCAGTCCACAGATGATCTAAATGGTTCCCAGGTTTGGATGCATGAGTGCACTTCTGACCATTAGAATGAACTTTAACAGCAAAGCACTTTAGAAAATAATCAGTAACCTCTCATGATTGAGTATATTTCTGTGGGTAAATAAAGATGAAAAAAAAACCATCTTTATTCTTTTACAAAGGAAGCCAGAATCATAGTAAAAAAGACCTTGGCTTTGAATTATAGCTCAGATCTCCACCCCACTGCTTATATACCGACCAATATGGTTTGGCTGTGTCTCTACCTAGATCTCATCTTGAATTCCCACATGTTACAGGACGGACCCAGTGGGAGGTAATTGAATCATGGGGGTAGGTCTTTCCTGTGCTGCTCTCATGATAGCATGTCTCATGAGATCTGATGGTTATTATAAGGGGAGTTTTCCTACACAAACTCTCTCTTTTTGCCTGCTGCCATCCATATAAGACATGGCTTGTGCCTCCTTGCCTTCCATCATGATAATGAGGCTTCCCCCAGACATGTGGAATTGTAAGTCCAATTAAGCCTCTTTCTTTTGTAAATTGCCCAGTGTTGCTTATGCCTTTACCAGCAGCATGAAAACAGACTAATATGCTGACCAAACCTCCTGATCCTCTCCCCCTACAGTAAGAAAAAACAAGATATTAATTTCCATTTTATATAGTTGATATAAGCATTAAATAGATTTTTATAACTCTAAGCACAGTATGAACATATCATAGGAAATATTGGGTTATGATTCCGCATTGGCAGAGACTCTTCAGGGCAAAAGTTTGTCTAGAACTTTTTAAATTGCTTTTAGGCAATGGGATGTCAAATTATCATCATTATTATTTTATCAAGAATGCCGAAAATATAGATAAATTCTGTTAACCAGACTCTGTCTTCACTAAATTAGTACATCTAACAGTAAAATATTGGGTTGCTGAATGATAACCCCAAAGTACCTAAAAATCCTGAAGTTTCTACTGAATCATGTAAGTGCAACGAAGGGAAGGAAAAGGGAAAGACAGCTGTCCACTCTCCTAAAACTCAGTCCCATCTCAGCCTACCTCCTATTTTATTCATCAGGATATGGAGAAAGAGGAAAGGAAATAGCAAGAGATAAATCTTATAAAAGCAGTTGAATTCTTTTTGTCTAGCACATTTCTTTTTTTTTTTTTTTTTACCTAATAATGTTAATGTACCCAAATGTTAATGGAGCATACCTATTTTTGTCACTACCTAAATAATTATTTTATAACATACTTATGAATTAGAAAATAAGAAAGAATCGAATATGCTAAATACAATGAAATATGTAAGAAGGTGAGGAAATTTACCCCTTATATTCAGAAATGCATGTTATTTTAAAATTCAGCATGACAGTTTTTCTTCAAGATAATAAAAGAGAATTTTGGCTTTAAAGATGGCTAAAAATACTGCTAAGAGTTAATGAGAGAAATGAAAATAGTTACTATTATATTATTAGTTTTGTTGGGGTGGCTGAAATGGGGTATGAGCCTGATGCACTGGTTGCCATGGTGTATATTGTTGCATTCTTCAAACAGAGCATAAAACAGTTCTGTAACCAAAAACAAGGGTTGAAAGAATGAATTCTACTGCACAGATTGCAAAACAGCTTTTTCATCTCTCCTTTTTGCTTGAACCACCAGGAGGAGCCACAAAATGTATACTACATTATGAGATTTTTCTAGAACCGCTTAACTGAATGGTGTAAACAGTATGTTCTTAGTAGTACAGTTTTAACTTTGACTAGTTTTTATGTCATGTTTTTCCCATCTACAGGGCACAGCTTCAATCAGGGATTGACTGGTCACATGAGAGTCACAGATCACACCACAGTGCCCTCTACCCTCTCTGAATCTTCGAAGGTCTCTTTTCAGTTCTCTTCAACTTTTCCTCTTGGACATAGGCACTGTAAGCTCCCCCTTAGCTTAAAATATTTTACCTTTAATGTTTTTAAATTTCTTGTGTCAACTCAATTCTGTTTTCAAGAACATAGCAATAACTATGTGTTTTTAAAATTAGTATCTTAATTACTAATTTAAAATTAGTAAGTACGATAATTTGTTGAGAACAATTATCATCTTATGCTACCTAGCAGATTTTCAGAATTCGCTAAATTCATATTCTTCATACAAATTAGATTACTCTGCCTTTCTGATTACTTTGTATTAATAATTCTATAAAATAATCTGACTTTTCAGCATTTGTCAAAGATGATATGCATGCCCCAAAATTTAATGCTGGAGATTACTCACCTCTAACGAGAACCGTTTTTCTCCCTTCAGCTTCCACAGCCCATGAATTTTACGCTATGGCCCATCAATGACCACATCTCCTGCATCCACCTCTTCCTCTATCTTTCCCTCAAAAAAGATATTTATTGAAGTGACTTCCTTCAACCAATTTTCTTCTCTTTCTGTAATCTCTTCCTTAGTGACCTCATCCGTTCTTATGGCTTCAAAAATGTCCTTTATGATGACACCCAACTCAGTCTAAGAAAGTAATAGTCCCCAATTTTCCCCTTCATCCTTCCTCACTAAACAAATACTGTGCCTGTACTAGTTTGCTATGGCTGCTGTAACAAAGTATCACACATAGTATGGCTAAGATGACAGAAATGTATTTTCTCACAGTTCTGAAAGCTAGAAGTCCAGGATCCATGTTCCTTCTGAGAGCTGGGAGAGAAGGATCTATGCCAGACCTTGCTCTTTGGCTCATAAGTGAACTTGTCCCTGTGTCTCCGCAACAACTTCCCTCTGTGCATTCCCGTATCCAGATCTCTCATATGAACACTAGCTGTATTGGACTAGGGCCTCCCCAATGGCCTCATTTTAACTTACTCACCTCTCTAAAGATCCTATCTCCAATTAAGGTGACATTCTGAGATACTGGGAGTTAGGACTACAACATATAAGTGTTTGAAGAGACAGAATTTAGTCCATAACAAAAGTTATATAATTACATTGTATTGAGATATGATTATGCAATTAAAACTTGCAAAATTAATACTATCTCATCATAATTATGAGGAAGAGGCTAAGGTCAACCTTCATGTCAAAGACCCAATAAAGAAGTAGATCTACAGACTAGAATCAAGATAGGCCCCAGCTAGGAAAGAAAGAGGAACTGACCTGTCTTGCTCAAAAATCTTAAGAAAAACAGATAGTAGAACTGAGATCCCGGATGACCATCACATGGAGGGAGACCAGAAGCTAGGAAAAAATGTATCTACATACCTGGAGCCGGTGCCAACTGAACCTAGAACACGGCAATATTTCGTGAACCAAATTATCAGCCACGCTTAATATCTTTAAAAAATTACTCTCCAGCTCAAAATCTCTCAAATGCTCAGTAGCCTATGGCTTCTTCTCAGAGATGGACAGTGAACATTTATAATTTCAAAACTAAAAGTCCAGTAAAAATAAAGTAAAATAAAATACTAATTTCATCATTTTAAAAACTTTTTTTCTTTTAACTCTAGCATTTCCAAACTTTTTTTTTATTCAAAGACCAAAAAGCTCTGTTTTTCAGAACACATTGAGAAGTGCTGAGTTTGCTGAAGCTTTTTTTAAACATTTAAACCTTGTCTGAATTGAACTAGAAAGAATTAAGGGAAGGGTCATTGCTGTTCTCTGTACCAAAATGAAAGTGTCACTGCTTCCATAGACAAGTTGATAGGGACTACCGTTGAAAGGGACAGAAACCCCTTCATACCCCCACTCCCAGGAAGATGTATTTTATGATTGCTGAATGAATACATTTAGGGTCACAAAATCTGGCCCCCACCCAACCTTGGAATTTTGAGATTTGTTTTAAAGAAAGAGGCATTACTTCACAATTCCAAATTTCTATCTCTAGCCCAAACTTCCTTTAGATCTTCAAATTTTGCAGCATCTTTTTCCTTTTCCACTATGCCTCTTCCTTAAGTATATCAGCAAAAAGAATAACTGCAATACTCCACTGCCAGAACAGATTTTACTACCATCTTGTCAAGCCGGTTCCTCCTTCTGATTTTATCGCTCCTGTTAAAAGAACCATCACCCTACCAGTCCTCTCAACCTGAAACTTTAGTCCGTCATTCTTTCCTTTATTTCTCATCCATGAAGGTGCTAAATCCCATGGGTTCCACCTCTGCAAGGTCTCTTTCATTCCAGGTTATGGCCCTAACCCAGACCTTCTCATATAAACTCTTCAAATAGCCTCTTAACCGTTCTCAATCTGCTTCCCTCCTCCTCCTCTTCATCCCCTGTATTTCCACTGGTTAGTTTTCATGAAGGCAACTGTGACATTTCTGTACAACCTCTGATATCTTGCCATTGCCTACCAAGTCAAACACAAACTGGCATTATGCCTAGGATTTCTACTCTGCATTTCAAGCCCAAATTACTTGTCCAACTCATCCTTCCCTTAATCATATGCCAGGGAAGCCTTGAGCGTGCACTTCACTTAGGCATATCTCTTCCATTGTTATCTGAAATGTTCTCCCTCCATACTCTTCCTTCCATCTCCTCCCAGATTCATCTCAAATATTTACATTTTCACCCTGAGCCATGGTGTAGTGAAATGGTGAACACAAGTGTATACAAGCGTTGTTATCAGGTAGATCTTGGTTCATAACTCAACTCTGCTCTCATCAGCTGTAAGCTCCTGGGCAATCTCTCTAATCTTTACTGCTCTCATGTGTTAAGCAGCCAATAATAAGCTTCCAATTTGCTACATATATTTTTCCTAAGAATTAAATGAAGCACATGCTTGCTTCTGGCACATAAGCATTACCATTAGTATCACTGAAATCTTTCCCAATTTCCTATATTCTGAAATGATCTCTCTCAATTAAAAATCTCCCAATTTAAAAATCATACTTTATAATCAGCTTTAATAACAGAAATATATTCTGCCCTGAGCACCCCAAAGAAAAAGACTACAGCCCTGTTAGCATTTGCTAGCACACTTGACACAATATTTTGATTAGAGCATTCAGTCCATGTATGTTTAAATGAATTGCGGTGACATAGTTAAGAAGGGCCCTCATTTGCAATACTTTGTTCACAAGCAGAACTACATGTCCTTCTTCATCTGCCATTCACAGTAATCTACTGTTGATGGCAGTGACAGCCCGTCCAGAGTGGTCGCCATGAAAATGCTGGCTGCAGTGGGGGAGGTGCAGCTGGGGTTGCACATTCCATGGGGCCAGAGGGAGTGGGAAACAGGAGGGAACCCCATCCCCTACCCCGAGTTTGCAGTGGGAGCCCACACTCTCCCTCTCGGTGGCAGCTACAGCCACCCAGCCGCAGCTCCGAACAAAGACATTCTGCTCTCAGAGGCCCGGGAAGCCCCTGCACCTGCAGGCTCAGAAGTGCCTGCTCTGACTCCCTGGCCTATCCCCACACTCAGCGTCCCCCCTAGTGTGGAGCAAAGTTGCAGCCAAGCCCAGGTGCTGTCGCAACCCAGGTGTGAGCGTGTTTGGGGCAGGAATGACATGTCAGCCCACTGCTGCCTCAGCCCCTTCTAGGATTCAGGAGCTGACGAGTGTGGAAGGGAGGCTGGGGGAGTGGCTGAGGGCAGCTCTGCCTGGGCCTGCAGATGTCCCTCGGCACAAACAGCCTGGGCACGTGGACAACATGTTGATGTCAGGAGGCAGATGGGTTACTGGACAGAAAGGGGCAAGTTTCCAGAGAAACTCCACCTTCAAGCCAGGGAGGGCCTGAAGCCAATTCCAGAAGGAATCTACCACAGAAAGTAAGAACTTACCCTACTTTTCCCAAGCCTACCCATGGCCACTCAATCAGCACATATGTCCTCCATTCTGAGCCCATAAAAACCCCCAGACCCAGCCAGACTAACACCCAGCCAGACCTACACCCAGCCAGACCCACACGAATGTCAGGACTACCAGCTTCAAGAAGGAGCTACCCACTTTGGATGTCCTCAACTTGTCAGGACAATCTGCCTGTGGAAAGCACTACCCATTTTGGGTCTCCTGAGAGCTGTTCTGTTGCTCAATGAAGCTCTTCTCTGCCTTCCTCACCCTCCAGTTGTCCACGTACCTCATTCTTCCTAGATGCGGGACAAAAATTTGGGACCTGCCATTGGGTGAGACTGAAAGAGCTGTAAGACAAACAGGGCTGCTCACTCCCTGCTCACCAGGTTGCAGGTAATGAGGAGAGAAGAGCTGCAGCCCTTCAGGAGCCCAGATGTAGGGGCTCTCTGAGCCAGGGCTATGACACCCTCTTTGGGGCTCTGCAGTTCCTGGCATCTCCAAGCTTCCAAGCACCACCGTGTTCCCCAGTACCCACTGTGGAAGCTGCTTGCGGTACACCTGCCCCAGCCACAGCCTGGCAAGGAGCTGGCGCCTGTACCAGCACTTGGAGCTGCCTGCCTTGCTGCAGCCAGCACACCTGGCTGTGCGAAGTGGCCGGACCCCACACCTGCTCACACACCCCTCGCCGCTCTGCACCTGGCTTGCCCTTGGCAGGCATAGGATCTGGGCTGGTAGCACGAGCCAAGCACAGCCTTCTTGACTGAGTAGGCAGAACGAACCCAGCAGGCCTGAGCAAAACTCAGGCAAAGGTGCCACTGGCCACAGAGGCTTCTGGCTGGAAAAGGAACACCCAAACAATCCTGTGACATTGTTATGCTATTATTTCTTCTATGGTAAAATATGGCCACCTGGTCCCTGAGAGCCAAATAACCCACTCAAAGTCACATGTTAGTGATCTACGAGTCAAGATATGAGCATACAGTTGGCTCCAGTATCAGTACCCTGAGCACATGCTATGGTGTCTTTAGAGTAAAAAGGTGAAATGACTATGTCAAATTCATCATTGCTGAGGCATTTTCAAATTGGTAAAATTATAGGCTTAGAAGCATTAAATAACTGGGAAATTCTTTAATGGTATGGAAACAAACCAAATGCCCACTGAGAGGTAAATGGATAAATGTGGCATAAAGATACAGTGGAATATTATTCAGCTTTAAAAAGGAAGGATATTCTGATACATGCCACAGTGTGGGTGAACCTTGAAGACATTACACTAAGTGAAATAAGATAGACACAAAAGGACAAATCCTATGATTCTGCTTACGTGATATACCTAGAATAACCCAATTCAGAGAGCTGGAAAGGAGAATGGTGGTTGCCAGGGGCTAAGAAAAGCAGGAAAGGAGGACTTATTGTTTAATGTATACAGAGTTTCCATTTGGGAAAATGAAAAAATTCTAGATTGTGATGGTTGCATAGCAATGTGAATATACTTAACCAATCCACTGTACACTTAAAAATAATTAAAATGGGAAGTTTTATGTTAAGGGTATCTTACCATGATACAAAAAAAGTGGAAGAAAATTACATTGAAAATTCCTAGGAAGGGAAATTTCTAAATGAAACTAACAGAAAACAAACTTTTTTCTTTTTGAGACAGAGTCTCACCCTGTCGCCCAGGCTGCAGTACAATGGTGTGATCTCAGCTCACTGCAACCTCTGCCTCCTGGTTTCAAGTGATTCTCCTGCCTCGGCCTCTCAAGTAGCTGGGATCACAGGTGCCCACCACTATGCCCGGCTAATTTTTTTGTGTTTTTAGTAGAGACAGGATTTCGCCATGATAGCCAGGCTGGTATCAAAATCCTGACCAGGTGATCCACCCACCTTGGCCTCCCAAAGGGCTGGGATTACAGGCTTGAGCTATTGCACCTGGTCCAGAAAACAAACTTAAAAAGACTAATAATTGTTTTTTACCTGAATCTTATTTAAAAATAAATTCATTCCAGGGACATAGATGAAGCTGGAAACCATCATCCTCAGCAAACTAACACAGGAACAGAAAACCAAACACTGCATATCCTCACTCCTAAGTGGGAGTTGAACATTGAGAACTCATGGACACAGAGAGGGGAACATCACACACCAGGGTCTGTCAGGGAGTCGGAGAAAGGGGAGGGAAAGCATTAGGAAAAACACCTAATGCATGTGGGACTTAAAACCTAGATGACAGGTTGATAGGTACAGCAAATCACCATGGTACATGTATACCTATGTAACAAACCTGCATGTTCAGCACATGTATCCCAGAACTTAAAGTTTAAAATGAAAAGAAAAATAAATTCAAAATTTCATTCATTCATGCTTATTAAATGTTTAAAGAAGAATTGAGAAAAGGTAGATATTAGAAATAATAATCACACTTAAAAGAAATTCACAAAAGACATTAGATTCAATTCAAACTCACTTTTCAATTTTCTTTATATCTTAAAATTAATATAAAACATTTCTTAAAATTGAATTTCCCAAAGTACTTTCTGATTAGTTTGTACCCTGTTGGAATAAAAATGTACATTGCTAATTTTTTATTAAAAATGTACTTATTAATTTTTAAAAATTATATTCTTTAAAGAAAAAAGGTAATTCATAATAAATAACTGAAAACTAATTTTTTTCCACATAGAAAACAGCCAAGCAATTTGACATCATCATCTCCTTGTTTTCTTAAGATTAATATAAAGATAAAAGAAAGTTATATGAAATCAATTTAATTCTATTTGCTCTTTCCATAAAAATCAGTAAACATGTGGCTCAGTAAAAACCATTCTTTTAGAAAGGCAAACACCCACTTCATTTAAGAAAAGAAAACCAAATGAAAGAGTAGAACACAAAATTCCTACATTCTAGTATTCTGAATTAAATCTGGTACAATGGGGACTTACAAGAACTTACAGCTGACAAACCCCAGGGCTAGATGCTAGGGATGCACAGATAACTGAGGTCACCCTGTCTACCTGCTTTCAATGAAATGAGTCCAAGGAGGATATAAACATGTACTTAAATACACCTCTGCATTGTGAGTAAAGATTCTAAGAGGTAGACTTAATTGTTAAGGAAGATTCAAAGTAAAGTAGGGTCACAAAGAAGTAGTCAGCACTAAGTGGTAATGTTTTGGGAGCTCTCTTAAAGGAAAAAAAAAACGCAACCCTCTCTGGTTTCAAATGGATGTCTTTAGAAAAAAAAAAAGGCCAGTACAGCATGAATATCACCTTACATTTCTACTATCAGTTTACATTTCATTTTAAAATTAACTAAACAGTTCTCATATACTACTGAATGCAACAGCCTATGATTATCCCCATATTGAAGATGAGGAAGGTGCCTCTCAGAGAAGTAGTCAGCTAAAAATTCTACAGCCAGGCCAGGCACAGTGGCTGATGCCTATAATTCCAGTACTTTGGAAGGCTGAGGTAGGCCGATCACCTGAGGTCAGAAGTCCAAGACCAGCCTGACCAACACAGTGAAACCCCATCTCTACTAAGAATACAGAAAATAGCCGGGCATGGTGGTGCATGCCTGTAATCCCAGCTATTGGGAGGCTGAGTCAGGAGAATCGCTTGAACCTGGGAGGCAGAGGCTGCAGTGAGCCGAGATCACACCACTGCACTCCAGCCTGAGTGACAGAGTGAGACTTTATCTCAAAAAAAAAAAAAATATATATATATATTTGTAATTTTTTTATATTTTTAATTTATATATTATCATAAATTCCCTAGGTATTACTGGCTGGGAATATATATATATGTATACATATACATGTATATACATGTATACATATATATATATTCCACAGGTGTGTGTGTGTGTATATATATATATATATGTACACACACACACACACACACACACACACGTAGAATATATACATATACACATATACATATTTTTTTCCACAGCCAGTAATACCTAGGGCTATTTATGATAAACTTTTTTAATTCCTTAGCTGCTTTGTCACTGAAACTGCTTTACACCAGCATACTCACAAAAGGAAGATGTAGAGAATGTGTGGATTGCAGGGAAAAAAAATGACATAAAATGAAAAAAAAATGTCAGAGCATGTGTGAGCATATTCAATTTTCAAATTGAAAAAAATACCAATTAAATATAAGATGGGAGCAACTACTTAGGCAGCTGAGGCTTTTTGAATAACAACAAATTAAAGATTAACTAAAGCCAGACACAGATTGGTCACATCCAAAGGTACCCATAGATGGTACCCATCTATCACTTTTAAAGAATTCCCTTAAAAGGAATGAACTGGCACTCTAATTTGATATTTTAAATGATATATCTGATCATCATAATACAGAGGAACGGCCTCTGAGATCTGTTACCCGATTATTGTTAACATTAAAGGGAAGCATTTGTGCAAAGAAAGGAAGGGAAGGGAGGACTCCAAGAAGGAAATTACTTGCTTCCAGTCCTGCTGTATATTATTTATAGAAGGAAAAATGTTAGAGTGGCTGATGGTATTTGCTTTCAATTCCCAGGTCACATTGGATAAAACTATCAGCCAGCCCTCTCCTTTCTATTTATTTCCTTCAGTTTAATTAAACCCATTTTTCTGTAATATTGAATATATCAAACAGTGAAAAATTATTTAAAGTTATATATAATATTTTCCAAAATCTTTTTTAGGATCAATATTTTTTCCTTTCAAGTAACTTTTTATATATACCTCAACTATACTTGATAATCTGAAAGTACTGAAGAGATTTTTTTTTTATTTGAAGGAACAATGGCATCTTCAAATTCACTCTAGCAAAAAATAAATAAATAATTTTGAAATAGTCATTATGAACTTAGGAAAATTATGATTTCTGCTAAGTGAACATAAGCATCAATAGAATACACTCATAGTATACAAGTAGCTAAATGGAAGTTCCTAAGCAGTATATTCCTTTACCAAAAGATGACGCCAGATAGGTAAGCGCCGAAATAGATTTTTCTCAGAAGGGAAAAAGGGCATTTTCTGGACTTGAAGAAAAGTAATGTGACATATGAAAAGTACTGGGCTGACAATGGGTAATAGTTTCTAATCCAGATTTATTTCTCACCAAATGTTTTACTTTGTTATCCTGAAACTATAGTTAACCCATTTGAAAATGAAAGCGTCAGTTGAGACAACCTGAAAAATTCCTTTCTGTGTCATTTTCTTTCTTCTTTCAATAATCCTCCTTCCCTACTTTCAAACAGGCATAGGCCACATCTATGTTCACTTCTTTTTTTCTTTTTGTATACTTTTGCCAGGGCAAAAATAGGAGCTAAATGAGGAGTGGGAGAGAAAAAAAAACAGAGAAGACATTTTTATGAAGAATGCAAGTTCCCTATAAAAAACTAGCTAGGGAAATTCAGACCAATTTATTAATCTTTCTAAACTTCATTGCCTTTTCCTCCAAAGTGTAATAATATAATTTTCCTGAGGATAAAGGAGATAATCCATATGTATTTCCTGATGCATAGAAAGCACTTAATAAATTCTGAATGCTACTGCTATTGTTGATTTCCAGCGGGGAGATGGAAGGAAAAGCAGCTCTGGTCCAGGTTCATCTATGTTGTCTCTTCCTTCCTTTTACTTTCTTTTCCCTCTCTGCACAGATATCTCACAATTCCATTTTTTGATATGTGATTATCTAAATGGAATATCAGATATTATGTTAATTTAGTAACAAAAGAAAGTAGGCCTTTTGGGTTAGCATTTGATGCTGTAATTTCTTCAATCCCTCTCACTCTTTATATTAGACACAGGAAATTAGCAGTGTCCCCTTTTAATGGAAAATGTTTTCTTGCTAAATCTGTGTTGCTTTCCAATTTAGGCCCTTGTCATTGTGTTCCCACAAATGACACAATTTAACAGTGCATGGGTGGATTCTCTAGAGATTGAGAAGGTTCATGAAAATATTCATAAGAGAGGTGTGTCATTTCCCCTCAGCACTACCCACTGCACCCAATTTAGAAAGACAAACTCTCAGCAGATGGGTCTCCTGGCCTCTTTCCAATACATAATTTAAATTGTTTTTCAAAGACACTACAAATCAAAAGCTGGCTGATGCGGCAAACAATTTATGTGTTTCAGAGAATCAAGTGACAAGGTCAGTGTACGGCACTGCTTTAATTATTATGCCCTTTAATGACTTGCTTTTTAGTGTGATAGCTTGTAGAATGAGTAGTTTGAGGGTTTTCTTGGGTTGTAATAAAACATTTCTTACTTTCAGCCGTCTATCCAGTCAGATGGACTGTGACTGACCCCTAACAGTGCAGTGGCCCATAAGAAATAAGTTTCAGGTTTTAATTCAGTTCCTTAATGGAGAACCAACTACTTTACACAACCCATCACCCAAAGTATAACCATTTAGACTGAAGAAACAATATCTAGAAGTGGCCTTGCATCTGCAATATTTAATATTTCAGTCACTATCCTAAATTATGGCACAAAGAACATGCTCATTAAGTTTGCATAGAAAGCCAGGCGGGGAAGGAAAGCAGAGGCTAGCATCTGAGAAAGTAACTTACCAGCTCTCTATGATCATGTCCATTTGGATCCTTTATCAAAAGCAACACAACTAAACTTGGTAAAGAAAGAACAGACAGTGGGATGAAAAGATAAGATGGAACAGCACTGAAATAGAAGCTCTGCAAAGACTTAACTCTGCCATTTGCTACCTACATGTACATCTTGAGTACATCACTTTGCTTTTATGTCAGATTAAGTATATCTTAATTTGCTAACTATAGTGATAAAAATGCCCTGTCACACCTATTTGCTAGAGTTTTATGTAAGTCAAACTGTATCTTTTTAATTTTCAAAATAAAAATCATGAAAGACATGCATTTCAGTCTCTGAGGTTGAGGTTATTTTCCCTGGAAAAAGCCTTTTTTTTTTTTAAACAATGCAAATGATTTCTTTTATTTCAATAGTTTTTGGAGTACAGGTGGTTTTTGGTTACATGGATAAGTTCTTTAGTGGTGATTTCTGAGATTTTAAAGCACCTATCACCCAAGCAGTGTACACCGTTCCTGTTATGTAGTCTTTTATCCCTAACTCTCCTCCCAACCTTACCCCCCAAGTCCCTAAAGTCCATTATGTCACTGTTATGCCTTTGCATCCTCATAGCTTATCTCCCACTCCTAAGTGAGAATATACGCTATTTGGTTTTCCATTCCTGAGTTACTTCACCTAGAATAATGGACTCCAGCTCCATCCAAGTTACTACAAAAGACATTATATTTAGTTTATTTTTATGTCTGAGTAGTATTCCATGGTGTATATATACACCATGTTTTCTTTATCCATTCCTTGGTCAATGGGCATTTAAGTTGGTTCCATACCTATGCAATGCGAATTGTGCTGCTGTAAACATGTGTGTGCATGTGTCTTTTTCAAATAATGATGTCTTTTTCTGGAAAAAGTCTTACTGAGGAAATTATGTTTGTGGAAGAGTATTAGATTACTATCATATCCCATACTTGCTATTTGTACTGTCCTATGGCTATGGCCACCTCTTAACCCTTCTCACTCAGGCCCTCCCACAGCTTAACATAACACCTGTACACTGACAACTCCAAAACGCTCATCACCATGCCCAGGCACTCCTCTAAACTTCAGTCTACCTGACATCCACACTTAGATGTCTAAGAAGCATAAAAAAGTTTCTATAATAATAGTAATAATTACAGCGATCATATGGACCCAGGAAGGGGGACATCACACACTGGAGCCTGCATGTTCTGCACAAGTATCCCAGAAGTTAAAGTAAAATGAAAAATAATAATTACAGTGATCACAATAGCAGCTACAGTTTACTGAACACTGACTTTCTACTATGCACTATGCTACATACATTTTCGATATCAATTTATTTTTCTTGCCCCGGCAAGACCACTTCTCCTCCCTTTACACTACCCTTGGCAGAATAGTAAAAGGGGTCCGCCAATCTTTGAGTGATTCTTGTTCATCCTTTTGACAGTGAATAATTGCCAGAGATGGTTCAAGTAGGTTCATCTTAAAGTCAGATAATTAACTTACGCTCACTTTTTTTCTCACTCCACCATTGCCCCACTGGAATCATTTTCCTTGGGTGTATTTTAATGTTATGTCTGAGTCTTTGATCCTAGGGTAGGCTGAGGAAATAGCTCTATGACGTCTGTTACTACATCTGCCAGAGGCTGTTTTTGAGGACCACGGCATGTGTCATTCCAAGCCCCTGATCCTTCACCCCAATATGAAGCTCCTCAAGATAAACTTGTCTTTTCCTTAAAATAAAAAATTTTCCTTCCCTGAAGGAACCGATGTATTTCTTCTTTCCAACCATAAAGTCTCCTAACCTCTTATATATTCTATTCACTTTGGCTGCCAGAAAATTTACAATACTTTTCAAACATAGCAATTACAACATGCCCTTATAACCTACATATCTATGTTCTATTTTCCACATTGGTCTTGGTTCCTCACACTAGTTTTGTATTATTTCTCAGAAGAACTATCTGAATCTTGGAAACAGGCAAACTAGATTACTAGGTATGCTTTTAGTGCAGTGCTGGGGTTGACTTCCTACTTAGTGGCTGTTTACAACTCAGTTGCGACAGAGGTTAACTTATAGATTTTGTGCAGTAGAAATGCAAATAAAGTCTGTCTGGTGGAACCTAAGGTATACTTTATGGCTCTGTTGGGCATTTACCAATTTTATATCTAATTCAGCAGTAATAAGTGGCAATAAATCTAATAAAAATCAAGCGCTCTTTGGAACAGTTTTTAACATTTTGCTGGCTCCTTCATCAATGTTTTTTCTTTTTTTGTTTTTTTTTTGTTTTTGTTTTTGTTTTCTTTTCTACTACTAAGTCAGTGCAAAAGTATCCCTCATAAAGTCAATAAAATCCGTGACATGTGTTCATTTTAAATTTTTATGTCAGACTTTTCCCTTTTTAAAACTAAATTTTAAGATATGTTATCTAATGATTTGTATTTCCCATTTATATTTTTCTATTGTATTATCTGTATTTGAAATTAATTTTTAATTAATGAATAAAAATTATATATATTTATGATGTGCAACATGATGTTTTGAAATACTATGCATTGTGCAATAGCTAAATCAAGCTAATTAGCATATGCATTACCACACATACTTATCATTTTTGTGATGGAACACTTAAAATCTACTATTTTCCTGATTTTTCAAGTATACAATACATTGTTACTAGCTATAATCATCATATTCTACAAGTTCAAGATCCCTTGAACTTCTTCATTCTCTCCAACTGAAATTTTGTACCTTTGACCAAAATCTACCCACTCTTCCCACCATTATATATAGATATATATATGTGTAAATATAGTTATAAGCTGCTCTGAAACATTTGTAGCATAAAGTCATGTAGAAGTAAATTAAAATTAGATTACATATATGAGCATGCATGTGAAAGCACGATACAAATATATTACTCTTAAATTTATATGTCTTGCCAATCATGGTGGCTCATGCCTGTAATCCCAGCACTTTGGGAGGCCAAGGTGGGCAGAGTTTGAGACCAGCCTGGCTAACATGGTAAAACCCTGTCTCTACTAAAAATGCAAAACAAATTAGCCTGGTGTGGTGGCAGGTGCCTGTAATCCCAGCTACTCAGGAGGCTGAGGCAGGACAATTGCTTGAACCCAGGAAGCGGAAGTTGCAGTGAGCCAAGATCATGCCATTACACTCCAGCCTGGGCAACAGAGTGAGACTCAATCTCAAAAAAAAAATGATATGTCTATAGATAAGCTGTATTGTTACATAAAACAATATGACAGGGGCTTGCATCAAAAACTGTTTGGAATTAGATATTAGCTGTCTCATACTTATCACTAGTGAGACTGAAGTACTCTTACAGAGCTCAGCTTACATGTGAGAAAATATAATACATATTATCAACTATAAAAGGAGATTGCTGAATAACTTCCATGGGCAGAACAATAAGATATTGGCTCACTCAACAGTGCACAAGTAGAGTTAGATGTAAGAATAAGTATTCTATAAACAAGATGTCCTAAAATATTTTGAAAAACTGGCTAGATACAGTTTGCTTGCGTTTTTCTTCTCCATGCTATCCAGTTCCTATTCTGCTGCTTCAAAGCATTGGTCTCAAGCTCAGAATACAATCTCCCCTTTCCCTTTTTCCTCCCCTTTCCACTCTCTTCCTCCCTGGTCTTTGTTTTCTTTAAGCCTTCCAGGGTTTCCCTGGAAGTCTTTCCTGGAAGGCTTAAAGAAAACAGGATAAGGCGTCACCATTAAAGCCCAGGGAAAAACCAATGGCATAAATCAGAGAGGAAGGCAGAAGGTAAGAATTTAAGAGAGAAATTTGGAAGTAAGGGAGAATTTGAGACTAGGCCAACCTAAATGAATGCCTATAGATAGATAGTCAGCAAATGGCAGACTCTTCCTCAAGAGAAATGAGATGTTGCACATCCAGGAAAAAGAGTGTTCAGGGTATATCTATGGGCTGTAAAACTAAGTGGAATTGCAAGTAGTTCTCATGAACAGAGTTAGTGTGGATTCGAAAAGAGCTCCAGTGTCTGGAGTCTGAAGGGTTTAGAGACCATCATTTATTAACCATAAATAAAGCCTTTGGAAAATACCTCCTAGAGCCTCAGTGTTCTCATCAGTAGAATATAGGTAATCACACCTACCTTGCAAACTTATGTTGAGGATTAGACAATGTATACAAAGCCCTCAGAATAGTTACTGGACACAGGGCTATCTGAATAATTCTGATGTGTAATTATTATTAAGGAAGTGAGTCATTCTGAACTGAGACTCTGATGATGAATCTGAGGCCAAGACACAAAAAGACCCTGTTTCTCTAGGGATCTAGTACCAAATTAAAATGGTATAAACAATCAATAAAATCAGTATTAGTAGAGAAATGAACTAAAGGGCATGTAAAAATATTAAATTCTCCAGAACAGACCGTTTAATGATTTAATCCTATGCTAAGCTCAGTAAATAATGAAGAATTGTGTCCCTATATAGAAAAGGCAAACAATTTCTAATTTGGGGTTCCCTCACATTGTAGTAAAAGCTGCTGTGAATGTTATAATGGTGGTTGCTATGGGCAACAGCAGTCACAATGTGGGAAAAGAGAAGGGAGAGAAAAAAACAAAAAGCAATGATTCTACAGGGAATGTGCCTTTGCAAAATCTCTACATCCTCACCTCTTTGTTCTTAATTTTGGTGGCAGGATAAATTTACCAGAGACAACTGGAAGAAAAAATCTGGCCCAGGGTTCCATGAACAATTCATTCTTCAACCAAAGACTGGCTCTTTTCTCTGGGATGGCCATCATCTTCAGCCAAGGGTGTGGCATAGGAGAGATGAGATGGGAAATGGTACTGTCCAGCTGGTTGGATGGGCCTTGTCCATGGGGAGGTGACAGATGTCCCAGCCAGACTGACTCAACATCTGAAAGTAAAGTCTGTTGCTGAGAAGATCAATGCATCTGAACATTAGACAGCAGTACCACCACCTCTATGAACCCCGTGCAGTAAGTAACATAGATCTCAGTTCAAGAATTATACAAACCTACTAATAATTAATGGTTCATAGGAAAGTCCTTCAGATAAATAAGCAACTGAAAAAAGTTCAATGTTTCTGAAAGTTACACATTCCATGACTGGGCAAACCTCTCTGGAATAAAAAAGGTGAGACATTGGGGGAAAAAACATAAAAATCATCTTCTAATTTTACCAACTAGTGGAAGTAATCAACTATCAACTACCAGGAAAAAGATGTCTGTATGGTATAGGAAATGGGTCAATCAGGAGACTTTTCTTTATGAGGAACAATGAATTCCACAATCTTCCTTGATATATTCACAAGGCTTTTTGTCTTTTCAGCTCAAGCTGAGAGGGGAAATGATTAAATATTAAAATAAGCAAGCTGCTATCTCTCTGTTTCTGCCACCCACACTAACAATTTTGCATTCAAGATCTGTCTGAGTGTGATTAAAGAGCTAAAAATGAAGGATCCAGCTAAAATAAAAATTGATATAACATCAAAAACATACGGATTTGACAGGATTTTTTTAAAGAAGACATTAAATCATTTAATGCTTTTGACTTACTACAAATTTTTGCTACACCTGCCATAACTTTGTTTTCACATCTTTGGAAAAGTATACATCATTTCAGTAACCCTTTTCACAGATTTTTTTAAAAAAGGTAAAAGCCAGATAATAATGGGCTACTTTTATCATTTAAGTTACTATTTTGATTATCAAACAGTAGAAAAAGACTTCTGATGCTCTAAAATAATGGTGGTGAGGGAAAAGGTTATTACGCTGGGCTCTGCAAGTTTTAACTCTGACACACAATTATGTAACTTGGGAAAGTAGTTTAACTTCCTTCAGCATCATTTTGCTCACTTGTAAAAGAAAAGATTTAGATTAGGTTAATCTTGACTTTTGGCTTTCAGCCCCAGGAAGGCACAAGGGCTAATCCAGTGTTCAGGTCTGCCAAGGGGAAGCCAAGATCATACCCACAGGCTCACAAATTGCACGCTCCTCAGTGGTGCAGATGACACTACATTTACTTCCTTACTTGGAACTCAGTACAATACCGTCTTATTTCAGGATTAAAAATTAATAAGGACTTATTTCATCAAGGGTTCAACTGAGAAAATTTCGAAATTATCTATAGAGAATATATTTTCTCCTGCTACTCAGAACTGCTTAATGTGTCTTAAGGACACCCCAAAATCATTCTTATACCCAAGGAACCAGCAATTTGCTTAACATGCTACCCTCAAGGCCCTCATGAAGCTTTCTTACATTTATTGACAGTGCTCACTCAGGCTGAAAATGAGATTTGACCATTCTGAAAGGAGAGGGTCAGAAGGAGTAATACCATATTTAATAAGGTTTTACAGCATTTCATGCATTGTCAATCAAACACCATAGATCAAGATTTTTTTTTAATATTTATAAAACAACTTCCTAATACGTTTTAAAAAGGCTTATGTAGGATATCTTTTCTATATCCATGATCTCACATATGACTATGGTTGAAAGTGATACCGAAATATAGACATCTTTAATTCTCTAAAAATCTATTCTAGGTACCAAAATGTTCACCATACATTACTAAAAATGGAAAAATAAGCAACAGTGATAAAGGACTATTTTCTGAGAATAGTTACAAATATGAAAATACTCTTATTATAGAATTAAGTTAAAAGATTTTTACATATGATCATAAATTTGCTTTTAAAAAGTATGTGTATATACACACACACATATACACACACACATACACACACGTATTCATTTGAAAAAAACTGGAAAGAAAAACAAGACAATAACAATATTTAGCATGATTAATCCAAATAATTTTCTAAATGTTCTGCTAGTATTAGGAATTATTTTATAATGAAAAATACATATTAAAAGAGCTATGTGCAAATTGCATAAACAAAAATTATTTTGCTATATTTCAAAAATTTTAATGAGATATAATCTTTTACAGGGTAGAAGGTATCAATTTAATCAAACATTTATAATGTAATTTGGATTCATCGTATAAATGTGCACAAAGAGAAGGAAATATGTCATAGTTTCTTCCTAAAGTATTTTGAATCCAAATTGATGCAGATAGCTAAATTACTATAAATGAAGATGTTTATAGATTTAGATTCTTTTAAAATTCTACACTTAACAATGTGAAAACATCGTCCCGTTAAATATGTTAAAATTGAGTTTTTCTAAATTTGAAAGTATCATTAAAATTTTTTCATGTCCTACAATGTTTGTTTCTATTAAAAAATCCTTTTATGGTTTTGTAAAATCAGGTAATAAGTATTCTTAGAATATGAAATACATAAAATATATGTAAAATATAGCATTACATTGTTTGCTATAACCAGAATACTATAACTAGTCAGAATGTGATTCAAAAAATCATCTATAATAGAGAACCCAAAAACAAATTCATACACCTATAATGAACTCATTTTCAACAAAGGTGCCAAGAACATATATTAGAGAAAAGACAGTTTCTTTAATAAATGGTGCTGGGAAAACTGGATATCAATATGCAGAAGAATGAAACTTGATCCCTATCTCTCATCATATATGAAAATCAATTCAAAATAGATTAAAGGCTTAAATCTCACCTCATACTACAAAACTACTATAAGAAAACATTGGAGAAACTGTCCAGGACATTGGTCTGAGCAAAATTTCTTGAGTAATGTCCCGCAAGTACAGGCAACCAAATTAAAAATGGACAAAAGGAATCATGTCAAGTTAAAAACAATCAACAAAGTGAAGAGACAACCCATAGGATGGGAGAAAATATTTGCAAACTACTCAGCTTATGAAAGATTAATAACCAGAATATATAAGGAGCTCAAACAACTCTACAGGGAAAAAAAATCAAATAATCTGATTTTAAAATTGATACAAGAACTGAATAGACATTTCTCAAAAAAAGACATACAAATGGCAACAGGCATATGAAAAGGTGTGCAACATCACTGATCATCAGAGAAATGCAAATCGAAACTGCAATGAGATCTCCTCTCGCCCAGGTTAAAATGGCTTTTATCCAAAAGAGAGCCAATAACAAATGCTACCAAAGATGTGGAGAAAAGGGAATCCTAATACACTGCTGACAGGAATGTAAATTAATATAATCACTATGAAGAATAGCTTGAAGTTTCCTCAAAAAACTAAAAATAGAGTTACCATATGATCTGGTAACCCCACTGCTGGCTATATACCCTAAAGAAAGGAAATCAGTATATTGAAGAGCTATCTGCACGCCCATGTTTGTTACAGTACTGTTTACAATAGCCAAGATTTGGAATCAACCTAAGTGTCAATCAACAGATGAATGGACAAAGAAAATGTGGCACATATACACAAAGGAGTACTATGCAGCCATAAAAAAGAATGAGATTCAGTCATTAGCAACAACATGGATGGAACTGGAGATCATTATGTTAAGTGAAATGTCATATACAGAAAAACACACTTTGCAGGTGCTCACTTATTTGTGGATGCTAAAAATCAAAATAGTTGAATTCATGGAGGCAGAGAGTAGAAGAATGGTTACCAGCAGCTGGAAAGGGTAGTGGGGGTGGGGGTGGGGGAAGTAGGGATGATTAATAGGTACAAAAAATAATTTAATTGTATATTTTAAAAGACCTAAAAGAGTACATTTGAATTGTTTGTAACGCAAAAGATAAATGCCTGAGGGGATAGATACCTCACTTTTCAGGATGTGATTATTGCTTATTGCATGCCTGTATCAAAGAATTTCATGTGCCCCATAAATATATACACCAGCTATGCACCCACAAAAATTTTTTAAACCTTAAACATTTTAAAAAGGAAATATCATCTAGAAATAAAAGGGTGGTAAAAATGGAAAATGTCATGTCTTATTATAAATAATGTAAGAATTCAACAATAGGGATATGATCAAGTAATAATTAATAATATACTGTAACTATTAACATAATGTATGACTATATACAATCATAGAAGTGGCTAAAAGACATTAGTAAATATAAATAGTTGGCTACTGTAAATAATGGGAATAAAGACTCTAAAGGGTCACAAAAAATGAAATTCTCTTAGTATGCTGGTGTTATGTTTATTAAATTTCCACTTTATATTTCAAAATAATGTTAGATGTTTTGAATTATAATTGTTTCATTCTTACAAATAATCACATTGTATAGAGACTTGGTTCAGCCTCTATATTTTATCAATGTTATTATAACCTATAGTTTTCCTTGAAGTAACTATGTAAGAACTTAGCAAATGCTTTATTATTCCCATTAGATAGAAGCACCCATCAAGACTAAAAAGTGTCATGAAGAGAAATGGTGATTCACTTGGGAAAAAAATTCAACCTGCCCCTTCTCAAAACATCCACTACTATCTAAGAACTACTCTACTGTGGTCCATGGATTATTTTTAGTTATCAAAAATTTGAAGTAATAAATTTCTGTAATTTCAAGAATGACCACAATCTAAGTAATCTTACCAAAACCCACTCAACCTAAGAGCTGTAATTACCTTTGGTGCTATGCTGCTTTGACTATTAGAGGTTGGTAGGCAATAACAGATGTATAAGACAGATTGAGTTCCCATAAAAGGATGTTTTTGCCTTTTACATTATGAGCTATAAAGGTGTAAATGGCTTTAGTATCATCAAGATCATTAAAAATTAAAAGAGTCAACCAAGAAAAACCAACACGTATTTGGAAATACACTTGGCTTTGAAAGAGAAAGAATTATATCAAAATACATTCTGATATTGCTTTCAGGGAAGGGCACAGCTTGAAATCACTTAGAAGGCTAAACTATATCACCAGGACAATGGAGTCAGAACTAACTGAATCTAAAGGAACATGTCACCATCTATTTAAATATTTCTTCTAAATAATTGACTAGTATGCACTATTTTAAAAATTAAGTGATGGAAAAAGTATCTAATCAGGAGATATTCATGTATTAGCTGAAAAAAATCTGAGATATAAATAAATATAATACTTGATCACACAAATGATTGGCAGGAATCTACTAGAGATTCCCAGAGGAAATAATTCCCCTCATATGGTGAATGGCTCCATACTAAAATTTAACTCTAATTAAGATTTAGTGAAATCACGTCATTCTACTCTTGCCATAAGTCAGTGATTCTTAAAAAGCTTTTTACAAAACAGATACTAAAGTTCTCTCCCTATAGATTCTGACTTATTAGGTTTGGGGTGGGGCTTACGCATATGTTTTCTTAATAAATTCTCATTTAACACGTATGCACTGTTGATGGAAATGTTGATTAGTTCAGCCACTGTGGAAAGCAGTTTGGAGATTTCTAAAAGAACTCAAAACAGAGCTAATATTTGACCCAGCAATCCCATTACTGGGTACATACCCAAAGGAAAATAGATCACTATACAAAAAAGACACATGCACTTGTATGTTCATGGCTGCATTATTCACAACAGCAAAGACATGGAATCAACCTAGGTGCCCATCAACAGTGGATTGGATAAAGAAAATGTGGTACATATACACCATGGAATACTTCACAGCTATAAAAAAGAATAACATCGGCCAGGAGCGGTGGCTCACGTCTGTAATCCCAACACTGGGAGGCCGAGGCGGGTAGATCACAAAGTCAAGAGATTGAGACCATCCCGGCCAACATGGTGAAACCCCGTCTCTACTAAAAATACAAAAATTAGCCAGGTGTGGTGGTGTGTGCCTGTAGTCCCAGCCACTTGGGAGGCTGAGGCAGGAGAATCTCTTGAACCCAGGAGGCCAACGTTGCAGTGAGCCCAGATCCAGTCTGGCAACAGAGCAAGACTCAGTCTCAAAAAAAAAAAAAGAAAAAGAAAAAGAATAACATCATGTCCTCTGTAGCAACATGGATGAAGCTGGAGTCCATAATCCTAAGTAAATCAACATAGGCAAAGAAAATCAACCACTGTATGTTTTCACTTATAAGTGGAAGCTAAACATTGAGCACTCATGGACATAGACATGGGAACAATGGACATTGCAGACTACTAGCAGGAAGAGAGAGGGAAGCATGAGTTGAAAAATTACCAGTTGAGTACTGTGATCACAGCTGACTGCAATATATCCACTTAACAAACCTGCACATTCTCTAAAATAAAAGTTGGAAAAACAAAAACAAAGATAAAAAATAAATAAAAACAAATAAATTTCCATTAGGTAAAGTTAACCAAAGTTTGAAGACTAGACTAGATTTGCGGTTCTTAACTCCAGTTGCACATTGTAGATCCTTTGGAAACTTGGAAAAATTCCTAGGCCCAGGCCCCACCTCAAACAAATTAAACAAATCATATTAGAATTAAAAAAATTAAATTAGAATCACTGGAATCCAAGTATTTTTAGAGGTCCTCAAGTCATGGGCAGACAGGGTTGAGAACCACTGTGATTATTTCAACTTCTCACAAACTCAGCTCTGGTCATTATAATCATACTAGTAATTTTTATCTGAAGATCTTCAACATAGTAATTTAAAGGGAGAGAAAACTGCTAACTAAAAGTGGACCATAGACACATGGTCCAACAGTCCTAAACACGATGAGAGAAATGTAGCATGCTTTTATTCTGTTTATATAAGTCATAGTCTACAAAAAGCAAATGGTATTCTCAAACCATAGTATGCACAGTTAAATCAAGGCCTGGTCTGTAATACATTTTACTTTGAGATATTTAGAACACACTAAAGAAATGAGGAATTTATTAAACATGCACTTTTCCTTTCAGAAAAAAGATATTCTGTCCTATATTCAGAATTTTTATTTATGTAGCTTTGTTTGGGCAATTTTGAAATAAAGGTTCTGTTTAGTAATTATTTCTGAGATAGAAACAATAAATGTTACTCTACACATAACTAAAAAAAAATCATACCTTATGTTCTCCTTTTCTTACCTATAATGATAATAACACTCAAAACTTGTGTTGTTATTGCTATGTTGATTTTTTTTTTATATCCGGAGATGCTTTCTTCCCACAGAATTCATTGCAACTAGATCAAACACTTTCTATAGGCTGTCTGCCTGGATAAGCAGATAGCTTTTTTTATTGAGTTCTATTGCAGTGACATTTTTATAATGGAATTTTGTCTATAATATATTTGTCTCTATTAAGCCCACTAGTTAAAACAAAAAAGCAGCTATTTAAATAGTTTACATAAACTAAAGATTTTATAATATAGTTTAAAAACTAAAATTGCTACACAAGAATGACAAGGAAATTGAGTACTGCTAATACAAGTCTGGTTATTTGTAAGGTATCTGATTCATGAAAAAACAAATATGTTTTCTAAACCTGGGTTTTATCTGTAAAATTGGAGTAATGATGCTATCTCTCAACATCCTCACAGGGATGTCATGAAGGTAAAAAGGGGAAAGACAGATGTGCCCAAAGTTTGAGACTAATAGTTAATTTTAAATAAGGGAAGTTCTTGTTCTGGTTCTTTAAAAAAACAGACAGCAACAGAAAAACAAAACAGTGATTACAATTGAGAGCCAGAAAAACTATGTAAGAAAATAGAAACTTTTTATATGTATCTGGTATAATAATCAGATCACTTACATTTGTCATTTTGAGTGGCTTTGGAAATTAGGTACCAAAAGATAATTTTTTTAAAAAAGGCAGACACTAATGCTGCTCTACCTCTGGTTTAGAATTCACCCTGCATACATTTCATCTAGCGTCATCCCATCTAGACAACCGGACCCCAAAAGGAGGCTGTGGACAATATATGAATATATGCAGGTTCTCTAGCCTAATGGCACCTCTGATATTCCTAACACAGATGGGCTTTATGTTATCACAGTATGGTTTTCTCAGAAGTCAGTCTGGGGGGTGCCATTCATCTGAGTTGTTTGGCTTGGACACACAAAGACTTTTATCTCTAGCTTGGCTATTTTAAATAAATAATTATTATTATTACCATTGCCACCAAGGAGACCACCACAGTGACAAGCTCACGAGGATTTCTATTATGCACTTTGTTTTTCTGGTTTCAAGCTATTTCAGCTGCTTAACATTCGATTAGCTTAAGCCTTGGCCTCTGGATTGCAGGAGCATTTGTCGTTTGTGGACAGTTCTGGGGCAGATTTCAAGAAGGGAGTTCCTCAAATTAGGCTGACAAAAAGTACTCCTCAGGCCCCAACAAGTGTCTGGAGCTGGGCTTGACAGTTCTCTTAATCTTCCTAAGGTCTATCAGCGTACATTTCTTGTACTTCCACTCCTTAATCTTACTGCTGAGACTTTCATAGAAGCCACTATTTATAAACATGGAAATTTGAGTATACATATATTCCTACATATTAATACATTTGAGGTAGGAATTCTGGTCATAAATGGCAATTAATATAGGAAGAGAGTATCTCAAGTAAAATAAACCATTATATACCTATCTATCCACATGTGTTTCCCATAATACATTCACAAAGTTCCCAAACCTTCCCTTTTTAATCTATACATCAATTCAACTAGGCAAACATTGATTAAAGCATTAGAAATTTAGAAATAATTTTTAAAGCCCAAGAAGCATCCTCTTATCTGCAGGAGAGAGGAAGAAAGCAGGGGGAGACTGCTTCATTCAGAAAATAACATACCTTATAATGGAGCCTGGTCTTTTTGTTTTTTGTTTCGTTTTGTTGTTTTGTTTTTTCAAAAAATCTGCTTCATTAGGGGTTAAGGTTCCACTCTGCATTTTCAGTCTCTTTTTTCCCAATAAGATAACCTTTATTATCTATTGGATATAATGTTTACTGTTTGGGTGGTGGGTACACTAAAAGCCCTGACTTTATACCACTATCCAATATGTGCATATAAGAAATCTGCTATTGTACCCCCAAAATAGATTTTTTTTTAGTTTAAAATTTCAAAAGATAATCATTATCATTGAGAAGGAATAAACATTTGGTCCATATCTTAATGTATCATAACATGGTATTCAGGTAGAGTCAACTCAAAAAGGGTAACAAAAAATTAATCACATGTGGTATTAAATCTTTAAAACAATCTTGTTTTACAGATTAAACAAGATTAAAACAATCTTGTTTTAAAGATTTAATACCACATGTGATCAATTATCTGCAATAGTGCAGATAATTTAGGGAATATGGTGATTTAAGAGACCAAATGAATTAAAAAATCATATAATACGTAGAAGTAGTGCCTACCTTCCTAACCTTACATTAAGTTGAATTAATATCCAGAACACGTAACATCTTTACCCATTTTACTCTCTTCATTCAGCGTCAGTTTCTGCATCAGGACCCCAGGGAGTAGTGACTTAGGGATCATTTCCAACAAATACTTTAGGGATGGCCAATATTTACAGTAGTCTCCCTTATGCAAACTTTCACTTCTGTGATTTATTACCATCAATCAACCAAGTTCTGAAAATATTAAATGGAAAGAAATAAATAATTCATAAATGTTAAACTGTGTGCCATTTTGAGTAGTGTGATGAAATCTCATGCTGCCCAGGACATGAACTACCTCTTTGCCCAGCAGATCCACACTGTCTATGCTGCCTGCTCATCAGTCACTCAGAAGCCTTCTCCATTATCAGATCGACTATTGGATGTGGCAGTACTTCTTCTCAAGTCATCCTTATTTTACTTAATAGTGGCCACAAAGCACAAGAGTAGTAATGCTGCCAATTCAGGTGTGACAAAGAGAAGCTGTAAAGTGCTTTCTTTAAGTAAAAAGGTGCAAGTTCTTGACTTAAGGAAGGAAAAAAAAATCATATGCTGAGATTGCTAAGATCTACAAATGTTCTATCCATGGAATTGTGAAGAAGGAAAATGAAATTTGTGTTAGCTTTGCTGTCATACCTCAAATTGCAAAAAGTTACAGCCATAATGCATAGTAAGTGCTTAGTTAAGATGAAAAAGACATTAAGTTTGTAGGTAAAAGACAAACAGAAATGTGTTCCAATTGATGGCAATTGATTGGTACTATCTGAGGTTTCAGGTGTCCCCTGGGGGTCTTGAAACGTATTCCCAAGGATCAGAGGAGACTACTATATAAAACGTGATGGCTCATCTCAAGGGCAAGAGCAGAAAAGAAATTATTTTAAGATTTTTTGTGATTTTGTTTACCATTACTTCCTGGCAATAAGCACAAAAATTGGCACATATTAGGTGATTGATAAGCATGAATTATGTAAGTGAATGAATGAATCCCTATACTTGCTATAAGAAAATTTATTTAGAAAACAAGATGACTGCCACTCAAGCTTGCTAAATAGGGATACTAGTCCTTCATTTTACCTCCTGACCCAAACCCTACTAATTATCAAAGATTTGCACATAAATATTGGTAATTATATGCATAATAATTTATTATTC
Organism: Cacajao melanocephalus; assembly: GCA_963573385.1. Taxonomy (NCBI): domain Eukaryota; kingdom Metazoa; phylum Chordata; class Mammalia; order Primates; family Pitheciidae; genus Cacajao; species Cacajao melanocephalus. The sequence goes on from CAUYLG010077974.1 coordinate 47,013, forward strand.
CTAGTATATAATTTATATATAAATATATATAAAGTAATAAATAATTTTATATATTATATATTACATAGATATATATTTATAAAGTAATACATAATTTATATATATTACTACATATAGCATATTTGTTTTCAATAAGTAACATTCATGACACCACAGACTAGAATCCCGTTGTATCAGGCTTTCTGCATATCCTGGCATAAACTGACAGTTCTTTAAACAATCAAGTGCACAATAAATTCACATTTATTTTTTAAAAAACCTTTTTTTAACAATAAAATGTTTTATGTTTAAAAGATTTTGAACTGAGAATTAAAAGACTAAGGTGTTAGTCTTCATTACTATTAATGCCCTCATATCTGCATGTCAAATGGAAATTTAGAATATATAATCTCAAAGGTGCTAGTCCTTTCACTATTAAAACTTTTGCCTTGAGCATAATCTTTAATTATACAACAAGTAAAAGATGATTTGTGCAATCATTAGGCCTAGGTTACTTTGATGTCTAGTTTTTGGTCAGGAATGTAGCTTATTATTTTTCATATTTTCATTATAAAAGTGATAATTGATCTTTTTAAATTAAAAAAGATAAAATATAGGTCACAGCAACTATTAGTATATTGACTATTGTTTTCTGCAAATAGTTTAAGCTGTAGCTTGTTTTTCATGAACTTTATGTGATTTATATCAAAGGATAATTTTCATCCTATTTTTCACTTATGTTGTCATTTCCATTTTATTTCCTCTTTTGTTAACAGAGTTGTAATGTGAGCATATAACTGTACACCTCTTGTCAAAGATTTACATATTTTACAATTATAAACATATTTGGTCATGCAGTTTTTTACAAATTTGGCATTAGTTCCCTAGAACTGATTCCTAGATGTTGATTATTGCTTGTATATTTTTTCATGCTTTTAATATGTATTTCCAAATTATTTTCCAAAAGTATTTTTCCAGTTTACACTTATATCAGCAATCCAACTCCATTAATAATACTGTATGATGATTATTACAAAATGGAGAGACTGCCAGATAATTCTCTGAACTTCACCATTTCTAAAAACAAAACCTTTCTAGTTTAAAAAGACCTTGTCAAAGGACATACTTATATTTTGCTATTCTTACTTATTTAGAAATAAGTGTTGGTTAATGGTGAAATAAAATTGAATCTATTAAGAAATCAATGGGTAGTAAAACTCAGGAATTGCTAATCTAGAGAACTAGTATTATTTTCTATTGAATGAAGCCCAAAAGCCACCATCTAACAATTTGAGTTTTTGGTAGCATGCTTATACTTGAACTATGCAATGGGTATGAGCTGTAACATTTCTGCTGCACAATCCCTTTAACTTAAATACCTTATCTCATTGTTTCCAAAACAGTAAATGATATAACTAGAGTCCAAATAACGTCTTGCCTTGGTTCAGAAAATAACTTAATGAAAGTGCTTTTTGCCATGCTAACTCTGTAGTGAGAACTAATACCAGGACTGACATGTTCTTGAGCTGCTAAAAAGGAAGAAGAAAAGGAAGGAAGGAAGAGAAGAAGGGGAGGGGAGGGGAGGGGAGGCGAAAGGAAAGGAGGGGAAGGGGAGGGGAGGGGAGGGGAGGTGAGAGGAGAGGAGGGGTGGGGAGAGGAGGGGAAATGAAAGGAGGGGAAGGGGAGGGGAGGGAAGGGGAGGGGAAGGGAGAGGAGGAAGGGAAGGGAAGGGAACGGAGAGGAAGGTGAGGAAGGGGAGGGAGAGAAGGAAGGGAGGGAAGGAGGGAGGAGAAATGAAGAGATGGAGAGAGGAGAAAAAGAAGGATACAGGAGTAAGACACCAATATCCACCGGCAAATTTAATTCTATGAAAAAGAGATTAAATTGTTTACATAGTGATGACCATTAGGTACTAAAATCTTGCTTCAGCATAAAATATAAATAGAAATAGTTCTGCATTTTTCTGAGTCTATAAAGTATCAGTCTATCATATATTCTAAATTCTTTCTTTTCTGCCTTTACATTTATAAGAAAGAAAGAAAGAAAAATAATCTGTTTATGTGACTTCAACTGCCTAAAAAACTGAAAAATTGGGATGTTTGCATAATGTCAAAAAAATCCCTATGGCTAGTTTCTTTATTTTCACAAACTATGAGATGTTTATTAAACCCCCAAACACCTGGTAATAATCCTTGTCAAAATTCAAGAGTCAAGATTTAGTGCCGACAAGGCAAAAGAACTACCTCTGGCAGAGTAGAGAGTCAGGAAAGAGCCAGTCAATAATTAGACCTCTAGAGAATGTCAAAAGTTTAATTTCCTTAAAAGGAAATTAATATCGATCTGAAAGAGTCCCATATGAGTAATGCTAATGGCAAGGCTGTGCAATTAATGCAAACCAAACATATGTAATCCTCTCCACAAACAAATAATGGGATTCACCCCACAATCGCGTAAGGACTGGAAGCCTGTAAAGTCTCTGGAGGCTTGGGAACAATAGGCAGGGCTGTCCTCGCCATTAACATCTCCCTCCTTCAAATGTCGTAAGAGACTCTAGACTGTGCATGTCGCACAGAAGCAAATACCTGAAAACAGAACTTCTTTCTAGAATTATGCAAAATAGAAACATGCATAGCTGAGGATAATGCAGCTGTAATAAAATTCTACAACTTGGTGGCTACTTGTTCAAAAATATGCAATCCCCAAAGTGGCAAAATATTAAATTTAGCACATTAGCAAAACAAAACTCACATTCGATCAAAAGGAATAAACAACTGAAACTCCACAAGAACATGGCATGATAAAGTTTGTTTGTTATGAGAAATCAGTTTTAATTATTTATTATAATGAATAGTTATGGTGTAAAAAATAGAGCTACCATAGAACCCAACAATCTGTCTTCTGCATATATATCCAAAGAAAATGAAAACACCACCTCATAGTGATATCTATACCCATGTTCATTTCATTGCAGTATTACTCAGAATAACCAAGATATACAAACAACTTCAGTGTGAATGGATGAATAAACAAATTGTGATACATGCAGAAGAATGAAACTGGACTCCCACCCCTCACACATAACAAAAATCAACTCCAAATGAATGAAAGACTTAATGTGAGACATGAAATTGTGCAACTACTAGAAGAAAACAGGGGAAACACTTCATGAATTTGGACCGGGCAAGAAATTATTTAATGAGACCTGAAAAGCACAAGCAACAAAAACCAAAATACATAAATGGGATTACATCAAACTAAAAAGTTTTTTCTTCACGGCAAAGGACACAATCAATAAAGTGAAGAGTCAACCTACAGAATGGGAGAATCTATTTGCAAATTATGCTTTGGATAAGGCGTTAATACCCAGAATATATAAGCAACTCAAACAACTCAAAAGCAAAATAATAATAATAATAGTTATTATCATCATCATCGGATTTTAAAATGGGCAAAGATCTGAATAATAATTTCTCAAAGGCAGATATACAAATGGCCAACAGGTATATGAAAAAAAAATGTCAGCATCACTAATCATCAGGTAAATGCAAATCAAAACCAAAATTAGACATCACTTTACCCGGTTAGAAAATAGCTATCATTGGCCTGGTGTGGTGGCTCACACCTATTATCTCAGCACTTTGAGAGGCCAAGGCAGGAGGATCACTGGAGGTTGGGAGTTTGAGACCAGCCTGAACAACATGGAGAAACCCCATCTCTACCAAAAATATAAAATTCCCCAGGCGTGGTGGTGCATGCATGTAATCCCAGCTACTTGGGAGGCTGAGGCAGGAGAATTGCTTGAACCTGGGAGGCAGAGGTTGTGGTGAGCTGAGACCACACCATTGCACTTCAGCCTGGGCAACAAGAGTGACACTCGGTCTCAAAAGAAAAAAAAAAAAGAAAGAAAAAAATAGCTAACATCAAAAAGACAAAAAATAAATGTAGGTGAGGATGCAGAGAAAAGACCTCTTACACTGTTGGTAAGAGCATAAATTAGTACACCATTGTGGAAAACAGTATGGAGGTTCCTCAGAAAAATCAAAAACAAAACTACCATATGATCCAGCAATCCCATTACTGAGTACACATCCAAAAAAAATGAAATCAGTATGTTAAAAATATATCTGCATTCCTATGTTTATAGCAGCACTATTCACAATAGCCAAATATGGAATCAACCTAAAGGCCCATCTAGAGATAACTAGATAAAGAAAATACGCTGTGTGCATATATACATAAACATACACACACACACATGTGAATACTATTCAGCCATAATGGAATTCCATCATTTGTGGCAACATGAATGAACCTAAAGCATATGATGTTAATTGAAACACGTTGTGCTTTTCTTTCACAGAAAAACAAACACTATATGATCTCATGCCTATGTGAGTTAAAAAGTCAATTTCTTAGAAGTAGAGAGAATAAGGGTTACCAGAGGCTAGGGGCCAGGTAGGGAGGAGAAGGGGCCTGGGAGAGGTTGGTCAATGAGTACAAAGCTTTAGTTAGATAGGAAGAATAAGTTCTGGTGTTCTATGACATATGAGGGGGATTAACTGATTTAATTCAATCAATTTTTTAAAATGAAATTGTGGTATATATATAATGGAATGTTATTCGGCCTTTGAAAAGGAGCTCTTGTCATTTGTAAAACCATGGATCTATTTGGTGGACACTATGCTAAATGAAATAAGCCAGGCACGGAAAAGAAAAATACTGCATGGACCGGGCGTGGTGGCTCACGCCTATAATCCCAGCATTTTGGAAGGCTGAGGTGGGCGGTTAACGAGGTCAGGAGATGAGACCATCCTAGCCAACATGGTGAAACCCTGTATCTACCAAAAATACAAAAAAAAAAAAAAAAAAAAAAATAGCTGGTGTGGTGGCACATGTCTGTACTCCCAGCTACTCGGGAGGCTGAAGCCGGAAAATCGCTTGAACCCAGGAGGCAAGGTTGCAGTGAGCCATTCAAGCGATTGCAGGGCAACAGACATCCTCTCAAAAACAAACAAACAAAAAGAAATTAAGAAAGATACTGCATGATCTCACTTTCAGGTGAAATCTAAAAAAAAGTCAAATACATAGAAAGAGAGAGTAGAATGGTAGTTACTAGAGCCTGGGTGGAGGGGGCAATGGGGAGATGTTGGTCAAAGGGTACCAGTTTGCACTCATGTAGGAAGAGTAAGTCTAGAGATATACAGCACGAGAACTATAGTCAATAATATTTTATTGCATAATGGAAAGTTTGAAGAGAGTAGATTTTAGGTGTTCGTACCACCAGAAAAGAAAGGTAACTATGTAAAGTGATAAATGATCATTTGTTGGCTATAGTAATCATTTCACTACATATATATGTTTCTCAAAATGTCATGTTGTTTGAGAACACATGGACACAAAAATGGGAACAACAGCTACAAGGGCCTACTTGAAGGTGGAGGGTGAGAGGTGAGAGAGGACTGAAAACTACCCAGCAGCTACTATACTTAATACCTGGGTGATGACATAATATGTGCACCAAACCTGCATGATAAGCAATTCATCTGTATAACAAACCTGCACCTGTACTCTTGAACCTAAAATATAAAAACAAAAAAAGCACGTGTAGACCTTAAATACATACAATTTAAAAAAGAATAGTTGGCCAGGTGTGGTGGCTCACACCTGTAATCCCGGCACTTTGGGAGATTAAGGTGGGCAGATTATCTGAGGTCAGGAGTTCAAGATCAGCCTGGCTTATATGGCAAAACCACGTCTCTACTAAAAATTCAAAAGTTAGCTGGGCATGGTGGCACGTGCCTGTAATCCCAGCTACTTGGGAGGCTGAAGCAGAGAATCCTTTGAACCCAGGAGCCAGAGGTTGCAGTGAGCTGAGATCATGTCACTGCACTCCAGCCTGTGCAACAGAGCGAGACTCCATTTCAAAAAAAAAAAAAAGGAAAAGAAGAATAGTTATGGTGGATTTTTCCTATATATATGTTAAGAGCTCACACTCTCATGCATAAATGTTGGATGAGAAGACTCTGAGGTAAGATTAGGGGTGAGAAGGCAGGTAGAAAGAGTCAGGAAAGTGTCAAGGAAGTGTCGGGGAAAGGAAAAAAACGATAGTATGGCCCCAGTGAGAAACACAAAAACAAAAAATGTATCTACGTTTTAGAAATACCATAGTTACACTGTCAGTATTATTTCCACCGCAAATTGAGGAAAAATGTACATGAGCCACTCATCATAATTTCTCTGTCCATTTAAAGAAAAGACACTAAAAATCCCCAATAGGCTCTAAAAATAACAAAAATTTTGAGAAATAAAAAGGAAAAACAATCTTGTTTCAGGAAAAATGTAGTATATATTTTTCTGGAACTATGTTTACGATATTCAAGCAATAAATTATGCTTGCCTAAAGAATGGATAAGCTATTAAACTCGATTTCTAGACCTGCACGGTGAATTGCAGGATATAGTGGAAATCCAGATTAATAATGAGAGTCAGGAGATTATAGCCCCTCTTGGAGTTAGGTTCTGGAATCAGACACACCTGGCTTTGAACCCCAGTGTCACCGCTTTGAACAAATTGCTCTGTTTCTCTGGTCTGGGTTTCTTACTTGAAAAGTGGAGATGTATGGTATTGTTCATGAGATTCAATGAAACAATAACTGCAGTGTATTTAGAATAGTGCGTGGCATATCCTGGGTACTTTGTCTACATTTTCTGTAGTGATTCTGTTGCTGCTGTTATTATCATTACTAATACAATCTCCTAATCTCTCTTGACTTACTCAAGTCACTTTATCTCTCTGTCTCCCCATTTCCTAACCTGTAAGATGAAAATAATAATATGCCCCTTACAGATTTGTAGGAGGGTCAAATGCGACAATATCAGGAAGCACATTAAAAGATAAAAGGATTATTTTATAAAATATCTCTAAGAGTCAAGGTAATTGTATGATAATTTTGCTAAATTACTTAGAACTTTGCATATATATTTTACATGTTCATCCTTTCATTTAACAAGATGCTCAAAGGCTTAAAACACACATGTTAAGGAAGAGTACGATTACATCGTGAGATTACTCTTCCTTAACATGTACTAATGGCAGATAACAATAAAACATGCCATAATATTCTGCTCAGATACAAATTAGAACTCAAAGAATGGTCTCTTTCATGGGTCTGTAGCTTCCCCAGAACAATAAAGACAACTCAGAAAGCAAAGATAATAGCTATATTCAGTGGTGTGTGGAGTTTGCTCATGCAAGATTGTCAAAGACAACTGTTAAATTTTCAATTTTGCAAGCCAGTTTTAATAGTTAAGTTATATAAACTTACAATTAAACGTTGTATTAAAAATAAAGTTAAATATACATGTTAAACATCACCCCATATTTATTTTGCTACATTTACTATGTTTTACCATTATCTATGCTTTAAGACTTTTATGTCTATCACATCTGTAAAGTGAAAATACTACATAATGGAGTGCTACCGTGCATCTGTCCCCAAATCAGGTTGTGTGTGTTCACATTGGTAGATTGAAATCAACCATAGTGGGAATATTTGCATAACAGAAACTTACAAGCACTATAAAGAAGAGTTTGATTTAGTGCTAAAGCTGAAAGAGGTTTGTTTAACGAATATAATTTGTACAATAGTGAGAAATAGTCAAACGGTAGATCACTTGTCAGATTTAATGATATTTGGGAAAGGGATAATAATTGGCATACAGCTCCATGTGTCAAATCATGGTTGAATTGCAACCACAGGATCGCTACAGATACAGAAGTTCAGCAAAAAGCAACAAAAACAGCTTGTTATAATCAATTAGCTCTTTAAATAAAGAGTATTATCTGTTTTCTTATTATTTGTAAAATACGTGCTACCTTCACATAAATTGTGTGCAATCTGTATAAGTAAAGCTTATTAGAAGTTTATGAATGTATACTTATGTACACAATGTCTTTGGATAGCTAGGTATGAAACATTTACTAGCAAACCACTGGTGACTTTTTTTTTTAATCCTTAGATAGAAAGAGCTACCTTTGGGGAAAAAATAAACCGTATCTTGAATAAAAAAGCAAACCAATCCTCACCCACTAGGTGGCAGTAAGAAGGAGGAAGAAAAAAAATCAGAAAAACAAATGAGAAGGAAAAGGAATGTACAAAATTACTTCATCTGGTTTTTTTTATTCGACTCATTACATAACATTGGAAAAGGAAATTATGATCTTTTTAAAAAACTTTTTCATACTAAGTAGTTATCAAAATAACTCATGCTCAGTATAATTTTTTTGTCCTGTATCACAAATACCTTTTTATGTCAATAAATATAGATCTATAACATCATTTTTAACAACTAAGTGATATTTGGTTGTTTGAAGGTTTTACAAAATGCCAATTTCCTAATTATCAATGAAAACCTCATTTCCTAGTAATTTTTCCCTATCGTAAATAAGACTTTGTTACACAACCAAATGTATCTCTGTACATTTGTTCAACAATTTTCTTAGGATAAACTTCCAAGCATTAAATTACTCAAAGAGGTGCACATTTTAAAATTTGATTCAACTTGCCAAATCTTCCCACAGAAATACTGTGCTAATTTTTACTTCCAAGAATGAGAATACACTATTTCACTCATGCTAGGTATTTTTATTTTTTTAACCTTTCTTAATACAATAGGAAAATACCCTATGTAATTGTTTCAATTTATTTTCTATCGATTCATTTATTCACACATTTATTCAACAAATATTTGACAGTCTACTATGGCCAAGCACTAAATATGCACTGGGGGGAAAAAGGCATAGATTAGGTATCTGACCTCAAAAAGTTTATATTCAAATAGAGGCAAGAAGAAGTGACACATGGAGTTACGGATTTGAGGGACATTAGACTGAAGACTCTAGTGAAAAGGAATCAGGTTTATAAAAATTGTGAAAAAAAAAGGGGAGAAAGCATTGCAAGCAGACCTAAAAGTGAATTATTTGCAAGAGTAAACATATAATTATATTTGTTTATTGATCAATTGCATTTCTTCTCTTTTGAGTTGCCTATTTCTAAGTTTCCTCATTTTTCTCATACTTATGTTTTTCTTAATGATATCTCATTATATATTGAAAATAGTAACCCTTTTTTGCAAATCATTTCTCCACTATAAAATTTGTCTTTCGTGTTGTGTGCATGCTATGTGGAAATTTTTAATTGTTCCAAATGCTAATTGGACATTCTTTTCCTTTTTGTTTCTTAGCTTTGCCATCAAATTTAGAAAGGCTTGCTCCAGACCAAGATGACAATATCTGGTTTTACTACTACTTTTCTCATTTTAATCTTTAATCCATCTCAGATTTGTTTTTGTGTGTGGTACTCAAATAGAGATCAACTATTTTTGCTTCAAATGGTTAGCAAGATATGCCACCAATGTCATTTAGAAAGATCTTTCCCCAGCATATTTGGTTGAACTCTTTTGTATTGGCTCAGATTTTAAGCTGAGGCCCCAAACTGAGTTAGTAAGTCAGTAGCATCCACATCAGTTCCAAAAATAATCAACAGATCCATCATCTGCCCAGTAATTAAAGGATTACAAAACCCAGCTAGTGAACATATTATAAACACCTAGAGAAGCTTATAAATTCCTTAAGAGGGCAGTTTCTTTGCTGGAAATTTTAGGAAGAGAATGCTCTATTGGTGTTTTTCCTAAGTGAAGCCATGCAGGAAAAGGAGGGACCAACTGAACCACTTTGGAGATGTTTGCAAGTTTTAGTCTCCTGGGGAGATACCAGTCCCTTCTTTCAAGATGGAACCAGGGAACCAATTCAAGCAGATATCTAGGCTTCTGTCATCTTGACTTGACAGGCACAGCCCAAGAATGCTGCTGCCTGCTGTGGCAAAAGGACCCCAACAGCGAATGGCCGGAGTTGTACCTCCTAGGGCAAAAGCTCAGGAGTAAGGGGGACTCTGAAAGTTAACAGGAGAAATCCCAGGGCAGATCTTCAAATAACTCCAGTGGCATCAGAGAAGAGGCAGCATCTGAAGACCTGAGATGAAGAGGACATTTGATAACCAGGAAAGCACGAAAAAAAAGCTATAGGTGAAAATGCCTTTGCCTCTCTCTCTCTACTCATTAACCTCATTCTCTCAACCCTAGAAAGTCTAAAAATCTAAAATATGTTTTTAGATTTTAGGGCAGAAGCAATCATAAGTCAGGCCTGAGTTGAAAGAAGACAAAGCCTTTAAACTGGATATAACAATAACATTTTGATATATACAGCCTAGACTTTTTAATATCTGAAAATGAGACAATTTGATTACCAAAAAAAGTGATGTAAAAGCTACAAGATGACTTGAGATGATAGACAGGGCCAGGAAAACGAAACGGCAGAGCTTGTTTGAATGAAATGTTGGGTGAAAATAAAACATTTTCTGTGTGCAACCCCTTCATTGAATCAAGGCAATTACTCATTTATGATATAATTGAATTTCCTTCTGGATTCTATTCTGGCTCATTGATCTGTCTATCTCTTCCTTCAACAGGGTCCATCCAGCTTTAATTACCAATTCCTGTTACTTTTCATTATCCAAACTTAAAAATCAAAACATGTTCAACTTTAATCCAAACAGTTAAAATGTTACATCAATTCTCACAAATGAACTATAGGTAGAAAGTAGACATGTTCAAGATATAACTGAGAATCATATATACACATATGGCTTTCCCAAAGTGCTGATTTTTTTGTAAATAGACAAAGGCAGCTGCCAGCCCTTCAAGCAACCTCACAGACTGCCAACACCCAGGTATCCATGACAGGTGGCACAAACCTGATCCTCTGTGAGAAATTACCCGCAACCTACAAATACTTTTCTCCATCTCCCATCTTTCCCTACTCTGATGTCTGATTTGGACAGAAAAATGAAGAAGAAAGTGATAATTGTGGGTTTGCATGTATACATTAGGAAGTGCATGTTATAAAATGGCAAGGGTCAAGGAGGGGAGAGTGCTCAGAGCATTAAGCAGAAAGAAATCTTTTAAATTTTATCATAGGTTAACGAAAACCATAAGGTTCTCCTATTTGCCAAAGTCTGTTCTCCAGAAATACGGAAAAGATGGCATCTGCATTGTATTTATTGACCTACCGAAACAGCCTGTGTTGGGCTTCAATAATAATAGTAGTAATCATTCTTCACTGCATGCACCCTCAGGTCTAGATGTTTTACACATTTAATCCTAAGAAGAACCCTGCAGTTACAAATGGCATGCTACATGAAATAATTTTTTTTTAAATAAGTTTCAAAGTCATTATATAAATTGCTGAAGGTGACACAGCTATTCGTGAGAACGCCTGGCTGTGAACTCAAGTCTAACGGACAGACTTTGCCCTGCATGCTTTCCACCGCTTCCCACCTACCCTCTGGGTAGTTAGAAACTGCACCCACTTATTTTCATTTTATATATTAATGTTTTAAACTTCATCATATAACATCTATGTTAAATATGCATCTTCTAATTGTCTGAAAACAGTAAACTTATAACCTTCAGTTGTGCAAATTTCAGTCATCTTCTCTTTTGAGTTGCCTATCTCTTCTGCAGCTTTGTTCCAGATGCCTGAATGCTTTGCTTTTCCATATTTTAAGCTTATGGAAATATAGGTAAATAATTCTAGTCATTTTGTGGCATTCCTCAGAACAAATTGTAAGCACACCTTAGGTGATAGTAGGATCCCAAAGCAAAGATTTCCATTAAAATGTTGGTCATATGTCATCTCTTAATGAGCGACATAAAATGCCTAACCATAAAGTAACTACACTTCATAAAATCAGCCATTAATTGAATAGCACGACATTAAGAATAATGGGGGTTAAATAACTGTTTAGTTATGGCTCCTACCCCCAAAGAGTGTAAAATATTATGGGAAGAAAATATGGACTTAACAAGCATGCAATACTCATTCACAATAATGAATTGTGCAAGAGAAAATAATACTAATTTGCTGTTTCTGCATCAGCTGCATACCAGAGTTAACTGGCAAAGGTTTTCTAGAAAATATGGGTTGAGTAGGGATCTCAAGAAAAGCTGTTATTCTTCAACTTAAAAGAATCATTGATCCACTGAGCACAATCATCTAAGGAAGTACATTTTAAAAGAAAGCAGCTGTTTGAAGAACACCACTACTTTCCTAGCTTTATAACTTTGGGGAAATTACATAATCTCTTCAGGTTTCAGTCTGCTAACCTTTAAAACAGAATAATCATACCTACCTCCTAAGGTTGTATGTGGATTCAAAATAACTGTCCATGTAAGTATTTGGCATCGTACCCGTCACTGTTTAGTAGTTAATTTTAAGGAAAATTAGATTTTTACAGTTATGAATTCCAAAATTAGCTGAACTGATATGCTCCCAGTTTCCTGTATAAACTTAATTTATTTGTAAGTTAGAAATAGTGCATAGACAGCTGCATCTGGTTGATGAGAACATCACCACGTTTGCCTTCTAATTCTCCCCAAGTTCCACCTTCCTCATTTGGTAATTTGATTTAAACACTCCTTTAAAGATCCATTAGCTGTCTGTGCCTTAATCAAATTATAGGCAGTCTTCAATTTACAAGAATCCTCAGAGGCCCTGGCCATCTGCACCTCTGCTCTGACTTCGGCTGCGCTTAGGACAGGCGGCAGGCTAACAGCATCAAGGCTTGCTCACTCCCCAGCACTGCAGCTCCTGAAAGTTGACCCCACCCCTCCCCTCCTCCCCCCCCCCACCCCGCAACAGGTGGGCATGGGGATTGGAGCTCTGCTGGGAGGGGCTCCTTTCCAGGAAAGGCTCTGGTGTTTGTCTTCTGGGATATTCCTGTTTCTCAGTCTCACACCATGCCTCTCTCAAAGCCCAGGAAAGGCAACAAGTCCCTCTCAAAGTTCAGGAAAGGCAACTGAGCTTCTGGAGCCAAAGCCCGGAAAATCACTAATTTAAAAACAACTTCCTTGTTCTACTAAGATTATGAGCATGATTATGGCAGAGTGATAAGATCATTGCATCCTCCCCTGGGTCCAGCTGACTCAGATGCACTAACTCTCTCCCAGTCACTGTTTCCGGAACCACCCAGGGTTCCGGTATTTCTCTGTGCCAGTCTTGTTGCAAGGTAGCAGAGTATATGGATGAGAGCATGCATTTTGAGATCAGAGAAACATGGGTTCTAGGCAAGGCTCTGTCACTTCTGAGCTGCATAACTTGGGAAAGTTCCTCATCTGTAAAATGGGCATTATAAGACAATCATCACTCAAAATAAGGACTATATTGTTATATTTCTCAAACTGGAGTCTGTTGAACTGAATTTTTGGCAGTGGGGTTGTCCTGTGTCTGCCAAGGTACTCATGTTGTATTATTTTACCCAGTGATAAAGAAAATAAGCCTTTTTTGCAGTGATTGTGTGGAATTGACAGATATTTTTGGTTTTGTCAGGGTTCCTCAAACTGATGTGTATGGGTGCACCCTCAGACGCACTTGCGGTTACTAATCAGAAAAGGTAGCTCTGACCCAGAGATTTATTAAATAATCTTTGTCATAAAGCACTATGTCCATTTTTCCTTACCTAATTATTACTTTTATTAATTGGTAGTCAGAAATATTATTTTGGTTTTGAGAGGTGCAATTCACCAGTATTTCTGGTTCTCCTCCTTCTGGGCACAAGACGGGACAGTGGTTTCCTACACTTGTTTTGGCCAATGAAGTGTGAGCAGAAGTAACATGCATCACTTCCAGGGAGAAGTCTTTCACACTAAGAACACATTTTGCTATGTTTGTTCCCACTGCCAGGCCAGGCAGCATTATTCCAGATGGTGGAGGCTCTGCCAGGCTGTGCCTGAAATGAGACAATGTGAAGCAGAGCCTCTGCCAACCCAAGATACGTGTGGTATGAGGAAAAGATACACTTCATGATTGTAAGCCACTAAGGTTAGGGGTTATTTGTTACTACAGCACAACATAGCCCATTCTAACTGATACATAGTTGCTTAAATATTTTGTAATAACTCATATAAATTCTTGTTTATCACGCTCTTGGTCTAAGAAAGTCAGCTCTCAATACAACACTGCCTTTTTCAGCAAGATACTCTTTCCTAAAAGACAAACAACTCTCACAGGGAGAGCTACTGAATTAGATCATATATTTCCTTAAAGGTAAGGTATCATCCTCACTAGTCCACTGACTAGTTCCCTCTCAAATTCCCTTTTACGTTCTCTACAAGCCATATATTTATTCTGTTATCTGACTCAACTCTCTTCACTGCAAACAAGCTAATCTTTTCATTTTTTTTTCCTATGCTAAACTTTAACCTTGGAATCACATACCAATTCTCATGTGCATACAACTAGCCTGCTCATCAAACCCCAGATATCCACCTATTCTGAGGTCTCAATGGTGAAGGAGGGTGGGACAGAGGAGAATATGGACATAAAAGACAAAACTGGGGTTAATAAGCTCCTAAACTCTTGAAGTTAAGGATACCTTTTATGTACTGTAGCATTTTTAAATGTATTCATTATTAATAGTAATTTCCCACTATCCTGATCAGAAAGAAGTAAACTGTTTATGTTTTTAAAAATTCCTAATCAATGGATAGTTTGATTTACCCAAGTGAAAGAAAATACTATGTTTGACAGGTCTGTCAACTGCAAAATTCACTTCCTCAGTTTATTAACTGGAAATGAAAATACATGTGCCATAGTCTGTGGGTAAGATCATAGTGAACAAATAGACAAGATAATAGTACAAACCAGCTAACACAATATATCATTTATGACTTAGAAAAAAGACATAACAAATGGATGCATGCCAGGCCCTCCTGGAACAATAAGTGAAAGTTTTGTCCAGTAAGAGGAAAGGATTTAATGGCTGATTGCTATGTGGATAACCTTTATACATGTGTTTTTTAGTCCTTGCTGGATAGTAATATTAATTCAATGGACTGAAAAATTCTGCAAAATAGACCTCAGGCTTCTCTAATTAAGGGCCACCAAAACCCATCTCCATTTTGTTTAGTCCGAAGTCATCTAAATTACATCTGTCATACAAATTAAGTTTGCATTCATAAAGCTTGTTACTGAATACCAACTCTGCTTTCTTAATTAAAAATTGTTAACAAGAGTGCCAGAAGATAAATTAAATTATATTCTCTCACAGTAATCTCCTCTTTCCACCACCCCTACCCCATCCCCCAAATGTTTACAGTGAAACAAGGTAAAGGGGAAAGAAGAAAAAAATTGTAGGCTGGATTTTACTGTTATTTTTGTGAAACACTGTTAATCTTGACATTGTCATCTGTACACACACATACATCTGTAGTAAAATACACAATAAAATTAGAAGGATTTAGAGCTAAATGGGTCCTTAGATTTCTAATGTGATTGCTTTAAAGATAAGGAGACAGAATCATACAGAAATTGAGTTTAGGACTAAAATCCAGACCTTATGACTTACAGTCAGGCTTCCTCTGGTATGGCACAATGGCCACAGGGAAAATTAACAGCAAAGAGAAGAATAACAGAAATCTGATTCTCCAAACACTCTAGTTTTTTTCAGCAACTGTTCAATCATTAGAGTAAATTGTTTATTGAGGCTGCCTGTACTTGCAAGCAATAGAAAGAAGGGATGGAGAGAGGTAGGGAGGAAGGGTAGAAAGGAAGAAAGAGGAGGGGTGCGGTGGCTCACGCCTGTAATCCCAGCACTTTGAGAGGCCGAGGCGGGCGGATTACGTGGTCAAGAAATCGAGACCATCCTGGCCAACATGGTGAAACACTGTCTCTACTAAAAATACAAAAAAATTAGCTGAGTGTGGTGGTGCGCGCCTGTAGTTCCAGCTACTTGGGAGGCTGAGGCAGGAGAATGGCTTGAACCTGGGAGGCGAAGGTTGCAGTGAGCCAAGGTTGCGCCACTGCACTCCAGCCTGGTGACAGAGTAAGACTGCGTCTCAAAAAAAAAAAAAAAGAAAAGAAAAGGAGGAAATAAAGAAGCAAAAGAACTTACAGTTTGTTATAAGAGAGAGTTCTCACAGAGAATACACTTGCTTTTCAAGTTTTACATTTGAGACATTAGCACCTATAGTCTAGGATAAGAAGAATTAGCTATCTGTTGAAGCCCCATCTCATTGCTTAAATCTGTTTTCAGAGTGAGAGGTTCATTGCCATATTTAGACTCTGCCATGCCTCTGTTCACAAAACTCTGGAGAAAGAAAAACGAAGATTAAGGGCTGAAAAACTGGAGTAAGAGTGGAAGCAAGACCTTGTTAACCACAGTTTTGTATTCAGAGAAGAAGCAAGCGATTGATAGTTACCAAGTTTAATCGTTTATATATTGGGCAAGGAAAACTAAGTTCCATTTAGCACTTTGTCATGTTGGTAATACTTTAGATTGCAGTTAGTTTAAAAGTTCCCCTCCCTCTAAAAAAGATAGTGTTAGGACTAAGTTATAGAGGAAAATTTTTTTCTTAATATATTTTATGAAGAAAACTGAATACAAAAAGATTAAATATAAGACAAAGTCGATATAAATAAAAATTATTTGTTTGCAAAATTATAAGAAAAGCATCTGTTATGTGTACACCCACAAACCCAACCATAAACCATGCTAGAGGTGCCACATACTGTTTCATTTCTCTTAGCTTTATCTTTTTAATCCCAATAAATGTTTCACACAGGTCCAATATTATTGATGTAATTCCTTACATAGTATTGCTTTCGTCATTTATCCTCATTTTACTCATAAGAAGCAATATACTTTAGTAAGACTACCTGGGTTCAAATCCTGAGCCCACTCCTTGCTTGTTGTGAGTTTGCCCAGTTTTCTCACCTACAAAATGGGTGTAATATCATTTAAAGACATAACACATAAAACGAACCCACAAATACAAAGTGACTATTAATTGCTTTCAACATATATTTATCTTTCATTCGTGCCACAAATATTTATTGAGCACTGTCTTGGAACAAGAAAAACATTAGGCACAAAGGAAACAGAAATCAGGAAGACAACACAGCGCCACCCAGTGGAGCTTCCAGCTTACTGGAAAAGACAACCCTCAGATAAGTAATTAATTACAATATCAGTTTGCGCTGCAAAGGAGAATCATAGGATCCTATCTACCCTTCTAATATTTGGATAACAGAGCTTGGGAACTAAAGAATCCTAGAAGTAGATAATATGTTTTTAAAACAACTCAGTTACAAAAGTAATGTTGATTATAGAAAATTAGGAAAATAAGGAAACAATGAAAATAAGTTCTATCAAACACGTATAAAAATAAAAACAAAAATAATAGCTACCATTTGTGCTGGCTATTGTTCTAAGCACTTTATAAGTATTATAAGTATTATTATATTTAATCTTTATAACACCTTTATGAAGTAGGTCCTATTATGTTCATTTTTTAAATGAAGAAACTGAGGCAAAGAGCAAACTTCTAATAAAATTTTGATGTGCAGCTTCTCATTTTTTCCCTGTGCATACATTAAAAAATATATACACATATATGTGTATGTGATATGAAGTTTAATAGATATATATGTGTACATATATATCTATGTATGTGTACAGATTATATAATTTATATATATTTATATAGCCTTTTATATACAAAGATATATTTATAAAGATATATATGTATTATTAAACATATATTTTTAGCTATATATAGTTTATATATCTTTTATGTATATATTTATATATCTTTATGTATAAAGATATGTTTATAAAAGATATATGTGTATATACACAAAACAGAATATATCCTTTCAACTGAATTAGGTTCATACAGTTCATATTCTTTTTAATATGTATATTACATATTATATATTTAATATATAACTTTTATATAATATATATCTTTTATAAATACATACATTCATATATCTTTATATACACATATATACCTATATATCTTTTATATGTCTTTTATAAAATAATATATAAATCTTTTTAACTGAATTAGGTTCATATAGTTAATATCCTTTTTTAATATCCTTTTTTAGTCAACCAAACAACACGAACATTTTCTCATATTATTAATTATTATTCTGCCCATATGGTTTTAATAGAGTACAGTATAAAGGAAGAATACGAACATCTTAAAGGTACATTTGGTAACTTTTATGCCAAAGTAGCCAAACTCTTTTCACAATTTTTCTTGTGTTTTCTCAACTTTAAAAATGGCAAAATCTTATCAACAACCTCATGAGAAACTTGAAAGCATCTGTCCCTTTCTCCCATTGATGTTAAGTTTTTAAAAGAAATCTGAGCATTAGAGGCTGTGATTCAGAACATAAATAAATCATACTCTTTGACATGAGAATCCCCGTTTGCCTATACTTTCATCAAGAGAAAATAGATGCCTCAGGAACAAATCAATGTGCTTTAAGCTGTCTGAACTAAAAATTATTTTTCATGCAAAAAAAAGTTTACAGATTTGCAATAGATTCCTTCATTTTGAATCCTTTTGTTTAAAAATGTAAATATTGAGCTAGCATTGTAGTTATGGTTCAGAGGTTTGTATGCTATGTAAAATCCTACAGCAGTTATTCAACAGCATGATATTGATGGCTATTCTAATTTTCTATACAATGCCTCTGGCATTTGGGAGAGTCTGAAAAATGCTAATAACATCACTTCTCATTATAACCAAATACAGCAATGAAAGTGATCTCATGTCTGTAATTTTTTAAAAATAATTAGATCTTCCCTGTGTGTGTTCAGATAGAGTCAAATTTTTTAATGTCACTAGCTCCTTTTATTGCATGTCCCTAGGTAGAATTTGTCCCACAAATATTCTAAGTTAATTAGGTGATTTCTACAGTTCCCAGCACAGTTTTAAGGCTTATAAGAGTATTTAAGAATGACTTGTCAAATTAATATGTATCTGGCTCCTCTTTACCATTTTCTTAATAGCAAAATTAAGAAATTAAACCAAAATTGGCCTACCAGGCAAATAAATATTTGATACGAAAATAAAATGCTGTAATTGTGTTTTTCTCTTTTGCTGCAGTGATTGCAGCAAATCACTAAGGCACTGAAAACATGAGATGATTTGGTGGAAGTTTATGACATAGTAAAACTGTCAACCAACATATGGGAATCTGTGTGAATAATTTATATACAAATATAAATTTATTACAAGACTAAGTTTAACAGCTGACAAAGCTAAAATAAGAACTGTCATTTAAATATAATCAAAGGGACACCAAACGGAATTTTTCATTCAAAAAAGATTGCCATTTTTGTTAATAACTGAAAGCATATTATGAAGTTGAAACAACTCTTAAGTTTTACATCAAATTTTGTTCTTTAGAATAATAGGTATAATTTGTATAGTTGCTACTTATAATAATAGCTACAATTTTATAAATAGGCAAACACCTCAGAAATCTCAGGAAAAACACATGGAAAGATAACCTTGATGGCTTCCAGGAAGGGCATTGGGTAGCTAGAAGACGGAGGGAGAATTTTCACAGGATGTCTTTTTGCACTTCTTGAATTGTGAGTCATTTTAATGAATGTCCAACTTTAAAATAAAATTATAATTTTTAAAAATGAACTGGCTGGGCACGGTGGCTCACAGCGTAATCCCAACACTTTCAGAGGCCGAGGCAGGTGGATCACATGAGGTCAGGAGTTCAAGACCAGCCTGGCCAACATGGAGAAACCCTGTCTCTACTAAGAATACAAAAAAATTGGCCAGGCATGGTGGCACATGCCTGTAATCCCAGCTACTCAGGAGGCTGAGGCAGGAGAATTGCTTGAACCTGGGAGGTGGAGGCTGCAGTGAGCCAAGATCATGCCACTGCACTCCAGCCTGGGCAACAAGAGTGAAACTCCATGTCAAAAAAAATAAATACAAGGAAGGAAGGAAGGAAGGAAGGAAGGAAGGAGGGAAGGAAGGAAGGAAACAACTTCCTGATACTTTTTAAAATTCGTAGTTTCTTCTAAATTTGACTTCACTAATATGTCTATCAGCTTTCTCATTGCTAAGAGGCAAGCAAATTTAACAGAATAGCCATGAAAATATTTCTACAAACCATTATGGTTTTAAAATAAAATGTTTATTTTAAGTTTCACAAAATATTAGCATGCTAACTTTACAATAGGAGTGAGGGGACAAAACTATAAGGTACAAAAAAAAAAACAACTCTGACAAATTTGTTTTTATATATGACTTATAAAAAATTTCCAGCAAAAGAAAAAATGTAAATAATATTCTTTAAATATAAGAAATCAACTTTCACATTAATTCAATAAGTATGAATTGAGTTTCTGCTATGTGGCAGGTACAGCTCTAGATTCTGGGGATACAGTGGTCAACAGAACATAAAAATTTTTGCCTTCATAGAGCTTACATCCTAGGGTAATAATTCAGTGATGAGCTGTTAAAATGGTACTAGAGACTCTAAGGTGGTAAACAGACCATGTCTTAAATCTCCCCTTTCTTCATTCTCTATTTATTTCAGCATTTTTCATTTCTACCTTCATGCCTCCTCTAATTCTTCTTATCTCTGCTATCTAGAAGAAATCCACTAGGTGGCACTGTCTCATTGAGCAAAATAAAAAGTTACTTAGCTTGTTTCCGCTGGAATGTGTTCTTTTTGTTTGCTTTAATTTGGTTTTTAACCTGATTTTTGGGGTGACTAAAATATAGCTTAAAATATATCATTTTGGGGGAAACAAAAAACATACAGGAATATTAGATAAAAGAAGATTGCTGGAACATATTACCTTCTACATAAGACAGTTCAGGTGTGATTTCAATCATACCACAACACATGTGGTGGATAGACTCTTCACCATGAATGAACAGAACTCCTGAAAAGAAATACTGTAGAATGACGGAAAAAAGACGTCTGAGAATGAATCTAGAGACATGTGTCCAAGTCCCAGCTTCAGTTCACCTTGGATCCACTTCAGATGAGTGACCAGGGGTAACTCACCAAATCACCCTGAACCTTAGTTTCTCGTTAGAAAAACATAGAGTAATACATCTTTACTCTCCTGAGAGGGTTTTATAAAGATGAAATGATTTAAACTCTGTGAAAGTGCTATTGTGAACACATGTAGTTACACGATTCTAACAAGAGATTTGGCTAAAAGAAAATGCATGGTTTGGGGGATTATGAATATAGTAAATAGTATTTTTAAACTTTTTTAACTTAGTGCCTACTATGTATCATAAACTGTTACAAGTGTTTTAAAATATTCATTCATTCTCACAGCAACACTATGAGTTAGATTCTATTATTATTTTCATTCACAGCTGGGGAAACTGTTACAAAGAGATGGAATAACTTGCCCATGTCCACAAAGACAGCTAACAAGTTGCAGAGCCCATCTTTTCTAAGGACCACCTCATTCTATAACCCATTATCCATTACACGAGCTGTCTGAGGGGCTGTTGTACCACTGAAAACATCATAGCCGATAGACCCTGGGTAGGCTAGGCCTAAAGAATAGGGATTTCTTCAGAGCATAATAATATTGAATGCAACTGCTTCAGGTAAGGAAACCAAACTAATCAAACCAAAAAACGTCCAAGTCAAAAAGGATAATAAGGCCGGGCGTGGTGGCTCACGCCTGTAATCCCAGCTCTTTGGGAGGCCGAGGCAGGCAGATCGCCTGAGGTCAGAAGTTTGAGACCAGCCTGGCCAACATAGTGAAACCCTGTCTCTACTAAAAATACAAAAATTAGCTGGAGGTGGTGGCAGGTGCCGGTAATCCCATCTACTCCGGAGGCTGAGGCATGGGAATTGCTTGAACCCGGGAGGAGATGGCACCACTGCACTCCAGCCTGGAGGATAGGACAAGGCTCTGCCTCAAAAAAAAAAAAAAAAAAAAAAAAAAAAAAAAAAAAAAAAAAAAAAATATTTGTTTTAAATAAAATTAAAAAAAAAACTATATTTTTTAATTTAATAAGTGGTTCAATATATATACGGCCC
>CAUYLG010077977.1:0-25074 GCA_963573385.1 Cacajao melanocephalus
GCGCCGCTGCCGCGGCTTCGCGCGGGGGGGGGGGGGGGGGGGCGCGGCGGGGGGGGGGGGGGGGGGGGGGGGGGGGGCGGGCGGGGGCGGGGCGGGGAGGAATGAAGAAACGAAATGGCAAGGGTAGGAGGAGAATTACTTTTCTCGATGGGATGCAATACTCTAACAGCGCAGCCTCCAAGTAAAATTTGCATTGTTAACAGTTCCGTCATTCTGCAGGTCCGCATCCACGCTCACGCCCATCACCTGCACCTGTGCCGGAAACTGGCCCCTCCCGTGTCACACTCTTCTCCTCTTGTCTTTGTACAGTTGGTTGTTCGGATGCAAGTGCAGGATCTTACAGCTGTTTCCGCTAAATCTCATCGTGTTGGATTCGGCCTAATTGTCCCAGCCTGTCAAGACCTTTCTGGATCTTAATTCCATCAGGCACTGGCCTCGGGGAAGCAGTGCTAACATTTTCAACACGGTAAAGTGGGAAGCTAAACCCTGAGGCATGTTCCTGGGAGTCTTCCACTGGGCACAATTATTCATCCAGTTCTAATTCTACCTAATTGTAGTAGCATCTGGCTCATATTTTTCTATATTAACCACACACACACTAAATTCATCAGCGTAAACTTGTCGAATGCTTTGTGAAATGCAGATACACTCTGTCTAAGGCACCCATTTTCCTTATTTTTCAGTACTTTTTTTTCAATAAAAGTAGATGTTTCCGGGAACCAACTGGCCCTGTCTGCTTACTACTTTACAACCACATGCAACCACACCTGCCTCGATCTGCCTTTGTATACAGCTACCATATGCATGAGTATTATTTTTCTTTCAGACGGAGTCTCACTCTGTCACCCAGGCTGGAGTGCAGTGGCATGATCTTGGCTCACTGCAAACTCCACCTCCTGGGCTCAAGATATTCTCTTGCCTCAGTCTCCCCAGTAGCTGGGATTACAGGCGCACGCCACCATGCCCGGATAATTTTTTTTTTCGTATTTTAGTAGAGATGGAGTTTTACCACGTTGCTTGGGGTGGTTTCCAATTCCTGAACTCAGGCAATCTACCCGTCTCAGCCTCCCAAAGTGCTGGGATTATAGGCGTGAGCCACCACACCTGGGCCCAGCTCATTTTTTAAGTTTTTTATAGAGACAGGGTCTCACCAGGTTGCCCAGGCTGGTCTCAAACGCCCGGCCTCAAGGGATCCCACCGCCCAGGCCTCCCAAAGCACTGGGGTTACAGCCATAAGTCACTGTACCCAACCTACATCTGTGCTTTTTAACAAGGATTCACATCCTCAATAAAATCAATACTAAAATTATGTTAGGATTCAGTGATTTGACCTCTGCAAACTCCAGTGAAGCTGCCAGTAAGTCAGTAAGGAGCCACCTTTGAGCATCCTCTGCTCTTGGACATTGGATTGTCCTGGGAGCCCAACGATTTATAAGAGCTTTTCACAGAATCACGGGTGTCACGATGGACACTGCACACCATTGGTGGACAGGAAAGGGAGACCCCGAGGAGTTCACGTTCAGTGAAGTCCAGGCACCTATTTCAGAAGAGGGCTCCCCAACAGATAGACAGAAGAACTGGGGAGCATGTCAGCCTTAAGTCTGTATCTTTATCAGTCCTGCTGACAGCAGCAATAGTAACATGGGCTTACGTGTTTTCACCACTGATTATGTGGCAGACACTATTCAGAGAAATTTAAACACACGATTCCCTGAATCTTCGTGGCAGCCCTATAAGGCAGGAACTGTCTTTTCTTCAAATTTTCAATTGTTTTATTTATTTTTATTTATTATTGCCTCATACACTGTTTTATTTTATTATATTTTTGGCAGCATTAGGGTTTTTAGTTACTATTTCAACCCTCCATTTTATAGATAAAAGAGGAATGGAGCAGTTAGAAGCCCCTAGATAAGGAACTCTAATTCTTAAGTACTTACTCCCCGAGTAGGACTGGTCTGAAATCAAAGGAGAGGATTCTTTTGTGTTTTGGCCGGTGACGCAGAGATGGGAAAACAAAGGCAGAAATTTAGGCAGAGCCTGACATCTACACAGTCAAAACGGGTCTCCTCATACCTGTTCTTAGAGACACGGTCTCGCTCTGTCGCCCTGCTGGAATGCAGTGGAGCAGTCATGGCTCACTGCAGCCTCTACCATCCAGGCTCAGGCAATCCTCCTGCTTCAGCCTCCAGAGCAGCTGGACTACAGGTGCACATTACCATGCCCAGATAATGTTTTTTATTATTATTGTTTTTAATACAGACGAGATCTTGCTATATTGCCCAGGCTGGTCTCAAACTCCTGGCCTCAGGTGATCCTCCTGCCTCAGCCTCCAGAAGTGTTGGGATTACAGGCATAAGCCACGGCACCCGGCCACTCCATCATTTTTCTATGACTCTCCCAAGTCTCCAGAGCACTCTGGAACGCAATATCTTATAAAGAAAAATGTTAAAAATTGTATCAGGTATCTCTCAATGAAAAAGGTATAGGGGAATTGGTCAATAAATTACAACGAATTGCTTTGCTAAGGTAGAGTCCAGTGGCTGACTGCTGATGCCCCAAATGGCGTGCCTCCATCATGTACTTGGACAGCGGCACTTGGTGTGTTTGGGCCCTGGGTCCACCAAGGGCTGACCACAGACCACCTTCTGCTGTCCTCTTCATCTGCATTTAGTGGCAGATACAGACCAGGAAGGAGTCAAGGGCAAGGAAAGTCAGCTGATTCTATGCTGCCTTGCCACTTTGCAGAATATTTTAATTTTTCCAGAGTTATTCCCTCTGTCTCTGCTTCCGTGTGCTTTGTGTCTTAGTCATTGTTTACAATGACTGGCTTCTCTACCAGATAATGAGTTAAACTAAACTAATTCAGTAATCTCATTATCAGCAACCAATTTGTGTCCACGTGTTCATGCATAAATATCATCCTCAATTAAAGCTTAAATCGTCAATCTTGGCTAAAACCAACAATGATGGGGCAGGGTTGGGGGAGAGCAATTTCCCTGCTTTTTAAACGCAGGCGCCTCCACCAGCAAAATATTTTAAAATACACATGACATTCATTTATTCGCGAATTATATACATACACTGTTTACTCATCAAATATTAACAAAGATCAATTCTTCTTAATTTTAGATGAGAAAGATATATGAGAAGGTTCTAATATTTTCTTTTCATACCCCAATGGATTTTCCCCACAACCTCTAACTATATGTACACCACTCTGCATCCCAGTGGTATCAACTATGATGAAGTTAAAGGGATCCTGGATGATAATCATGGCTTACTGACCTACATCAAGTCATTCCTCCTCTTTCAGCCTCTTTTTTGGGGCCTCCTGTTTTGTTTTGAGATGGAGTCTTACTGTTACCCAAGCTGGACTGCAGTGATGTGATCTCAGCTCACTGCAACCTCCACCTCCCATGTTCAAGAGATTCTCCTGCCCCAGCCTCTCAAGTAGCTGGGATAACAAGACGCCTGCCACCAAGCCCAGCTAATGTTTTTTTTGGATTTTTAGTAAAGATGGGGTTTCACCACATTAGCCAGGGTGGTCTCAAACTCCTGGCCTCAAGTGATCTGCCTGCCTTGGCCTCCCAAAGTGCTGGGATTACAGGCGTGAGCCACTGCGCTGGGCCTGGGGGCCTCATTTTGCATATTTTTTGTTGGATTAATAATAATCACTTAGCTATAGCTACCTCACACAAGATGGTTAAGGAAAATCTCCCAATGGCTAAATCATCATATAGATTTTATATATGACGGTTTATGTATATAAATAGTGTATGTATATAATTTGCAATAAGATAATCACGATAATAAAAAAATGCTGTTGTTATTATCATGATTATCTTACTGATCGATGGTGGAAAAGCTGGAGGTAAAAGGCACAATGGAAACCTCTGGAAGTAGATGTGGACTAAGTTGCAGTAGAGTTCAAAACTGTCGCTGAGTATGATGAAAATCACTTTCCCATCAAGAACAATCTGGCTGGTCAACCAGAGGAGCAGAGGTCAGTGCACACAGAGAGGGCGAGTGACACCGCGGAGTGGCCGGAGATGTCCGTGCGGAATCGCAGACTTCGTGAGAACCACGGCAACTGTCAGAACGCTGACCTCAGGATGGGCCGTCACAGCCAGGTAACGCTGCTCAGGCAGACACCTGTCAGGGACCAACCTAATGGGACATTCGCCTGGGTGAATGGGTGTAATGAGGTGACATCTTGGATTAGTTTCCTGAGGCAGCTGTAGCCAACTATTATCCACCTGGTAACTTAAAAAAAAAAAACACAAAGCACGACCTAAATGAATTATCTCACAGTTCTTGAGGCCAGAAGTCTGAAATCATTTTCACTGGGGCCGAATCTAGAGCACTCTCTCTGGAGGCTCCAGAGAACCTTGCCTCTTGTGGCCTGTGATGTCTCCATTATCCTTCGGTCTGTGGCTACATCACTCCAATCTCTGCTCCATCTTCACAAAGCCATCTTTTCTCTGTGTGTCCAATCTCCCCTTTCTTCCCTTCTATAGGGATACATGTGATGGCGATTAGAACCCCCCCTGATTATCCAGGATCATCTCCCCCAAATTCTTAACTTACAAAAGATTGCAAAGGCTTCTTTTCCAAATAAGGTGACATTTACAAGTTCAAAGAGGGAGAACTGGATATCTTTGGGAGGCCATTTTTCATCCTACCGTGCCCCTCCCCAATCTCCCTGTATTCTGAGATTTTAGGATCCTATGGTTTATACATAAGCAACCGTATTCAGTACAGATAAAGTAAGGTATTATATAAGTGGCATAATGAGTGCAAAAGCAGTCAGAAAAAGGAGGGAGAGCCCAACGATGACCTCTTGGGGATGTCCCAAGGTCCTCACCACGAGTGTCCCTTCCCAAGAAGACATCTGTCCCCAAACCCTATGGGGCACAGAAGAGAGAGAGTCCCAGCGCCTGACAGTCTCCAGGCAACTCCCTCTAGCCTTGATCCATCCTATTCTCTCTTCTACCTGATATTTTCTAATTGCTTTAGGAAAAATCCTTGCCACGGCAAATAAAACAGCCTCTGTCAGAACCAGTTTGGTCAGTCAACTACAACCACACATATGAAAGGGAAGGCAGAGGAAGGTGAAATGCCTTTGGGAGTGCAGAATTGTTCACGGCATTCTCATCTTTCTCTCTCCAAAATTTAAAAACTTGCACTAGAAGAAAACTTGCACTAGGTCCTCACTTTGACATTGCTTCCTCAGGATCCCAGGCCAGAACATAAGAGGTATGTTCTGAGACAGAGAATTCGTCCAACTACTACAGGTGCATGAGGCTCCGCCTGGCCCAGCATTCTGCTATTTACGGAAACCTCAGAGACTCAGCTAGATTCTCCTCCCTGAGGGTAACCTCCAATATTAAACGTATTCCACCTGCTCTTCATAATTATGGTGATTCATGAATCTGCGTGGATCCTTTCGTAATTTATTTATTTCTCCCACTTCTTTCTTCTTCAAGGGATAGAAAGAGTTCCCTGAGTGTATTGTGGCTCTCTGAATTACGACTTAATTTTGTATCCAAAACTTCTCATCCAAGGCGAAAAGGGACCACGAGATATCAATTTTCAAGTCTGACATATAATCCTGGGCTAATGCTCTGTAGTTATAACATTACAGATTTTAATGTTGGCCCCCTGTTAGACTTTACCACTTCAGTCTGAAGGGACCAAACTTCGTAGTTTTTGTAAGGTCTCCTCCCCTATCTGTGATTCAATTTTTTAAGTTCTGTTGGACATTTGGTTCATGAAGCCTGCCATGAAATGAAATAGAAGAGCTTCCAATGCAAAGGCTTAACTGAGCTCACCCAGGAAGTCAAAACTGAACTGGATGGGGAAGATGGCAAAGCAGAGAGCCCTAGGAATCTGTCTCCCCACTGGGACAACAAACATGCTGGCAGAATTTGTCCTGCATGACTATTTTGAAACTCCAGGCTATTGAAGGCTTGCAACTTCCAGGGAAAGGCTTGGTTGGCAAACTGCAGTTAATTTTCATCAATTTCAGCTCTTAGCACCATAGCCACTATCCATCCCTTACTCCCAATCCCATGGCAGGGAGCTGTGCACGTGTTCCTGGAGCAGCTTGCATGCAGCCAGCAGGAATCAGGTTGGGTAAAAAACACCCTGTCCTCCAAATATAGGGGTTCTGTGCTCTGATCAGAGAGGTGCAGACAAAGAGGCAGGGGCCACTGTTGCTACTCCTCTACCCATTGTGTAAGCCCCACTGCACCCCCAACCCCCAACCCTGCCTAGCAGTTAAAATGATTTCCAGAGAATTTAGAGTCAGCACTATTTTTCCCCTTTCATTTTTCTCTTTCCCTCTTTTAGAAGTCAGACATCAAAGACTAAGATACTTAAAAGTACTCACACATACAGGAGAAATTAGAAAAAAAAATGCAGACCCATGAAAAGGTGCAGGCTCAGAAAAGACCTGAGAAGACCTTACATTTACACTTCAAACTGATCATTGGCCCAGAGACAGCCTATGGCATTAAGGAACAAAAACAATAACGAAAAAATGAATAAATCTTGGAGAATGGGGAGAAATGAATTTCCAGAGGTACTACATTATTAGATTCAAATGTCCAGTTTTCTAACAAAAAGTCACAAGGCATACAAAGAAATAGGAAAGTATGGTCCATTCAAAGGAAAAAAAATAAACCTACAGAAATTGTCTTTCAAAAAGACCTACCAGTGAATTTAAGAGGCAAATACTTTAATACAACTGTCTTAAACATGCTCAAAGAAGTAAAGGAAGTCATAGAAAAAGTCAAGAAGACATCATATGAAGATGATGGGTGATTTGAGCAAGCAGAAGAAAAGAAATCTGAAAATTTGAAGATAGCCTAAAGGAAATTATCACATCTTCAGAACAGAAGAAAAAAAGATAGATGAAAAATAAACAGAACATAAAGTATGTGTGGGACACCATCAAGTGGACCGACAGATTTCCATAATGTGTATGGAAATCTCAGAAGGAGAAGAGAGAGAGAAAGGGATAGGGGAGTATCTGAAGATATAATGGCTGAAAACTTCCCCAATCTGATGAAAGATATTAATATCAACATCCAAGAAGTTCAATGAACTTCATCTAAGATGAACTCAAAAACACCCACATCAAGACACATTATAGTCAAACTTTCAAAAGACAAAGAGAAAAACCTCGAAAGTCGTGACAGCATATTTCTACACAAGTTTCTCAATATGATTATGAGCAGATTTCTCACCGAAAACTTTGGAGGCCAGAAGGCAGTGGGCTGATATAGTCAAAGTGCTAAAAGAAAAACCTGTCAACCAAGAATCCAATATCCAGCAAAACTGTCCTTCAAAAGTGTGGGAAAAATTAAGACATTCCTAGATAAACAGGAGCTGAGGCAGTTTGTTATTACTAGACTTGCCCTGCAGCAGATGCTAAAGGGGAGTCCTTCAGGGTGAAATTTAAGGACACTAAACAGTAACTTGAAGCTATATGAAGAAATAAAGATCACAAAAAATGGTGCAGTTATGTGGGCAACTGTGAAATCTAGTATTATTGTAACGTTGGTTTGTAACTTTACATTTTGTTTTCTACACAATTTAAGAAGTTAATAATTTTTTAAAAATATATTGGCTTATGGTTTTGGCCATATAATGTATAAAGAGGTAATTTTGTGACATCAACAAGTAAAAGAAGTGGGGATGAAGTTATAAAGCAGCATTATTTTTATACGCTATTGCAGTTAAACTGGCATAAATCCAAATTAGAATGTGTAACTTTAGTATGCTAAATGTAATCCCCATGGTAACTATAAAGAAAGTAGTCATAAAATATATACAAAAAGGAAATGAAAAGTAATTTAAATATTTCACTACAAAAAGATCACTACACACAAAAGAGGACAGTAATGCAGGAAATCAGGGACCAAGAGCTTTAAGGCCCATAGGAAACAAATAGGTGAATGACAGAAGTAATTACCTCCCTATCAGTCAATCTAAAAAAGGAAGGAAATTCTGGCATATGCTATAATATGGGAGAAACTTGAGGATTTTATAAGCCGGTCATAAAAAGACAAATATTGCATAATTCCACTTATATGAGATTCTTATAGAACAGTCAAATGCATAGAGACGGGAAATGTCTATGGTTGACAGGAACTGTGGGGAAGGGAGAATAAGGAGTCATTGCTTAATAGAGACTTTCAATTTTGCAAGAAGAAAAAATAGTAGTGATGCTTATAAAACAATATTTACTTGCTTATTACCACGGAACTATACACTTTGAAATGGTTACAGTGGTAAAATTTATATTATTTTTATTTTACACAATAAAAATATTGAAAAAAAAACACACAGATTTAGCACTTCCAATAAGATCTGCTTTCTTTCTTCTTTTCTGTGGCTTCAAGAATGTACAATTCCAGACTACCAGTGTGGTTATTAAACACCAGCCTGGAGGTGGAGGGGAGTGTTTATGTGTGTGGAATTAGGGCTGCATTTAGTCTTCCTTCCTTCCTTCCTTCCTTTCTCTCCCTCTCCTTCCTTGCTTCTTCCCTTCCCTTCTTCCCTTCCTTTCTCTCCTTTTCTTTTCTTTTTTCTTTTCTTTTTCCCTTTTGGGACAGGATGTCACTCTGTCACCTGGGCTGGAGTGCAGTGGCACAAATATGGCTCACTGTAGCCTCAACTTCCTAGACTCAAGTGATCCTCCCACCTCACCCTCCTGAGTAGCTGGGACTACTTGTGTTCACTACCATGCCCAGCTCATTTTCTATTTTTTTTTCCAGAGATGAGGTCTTGCCATGTTGTCCAGGTTGGTCTTGAATTTCTGGGCTCAAGTGATCCTCCTGGGATTACAGGCAAAAGCCACCATGCCTAGCCTAGTCCCTCTTTCAGTAAATATCTGATGAGTACCTACAAGGTGTAAGGAGTCAGTTAAGAACTGGGGAGAATCAAGCGCCAGGTCCCTTCCCTGAAGAAACTAACCATCACACAGCAGGTGAAAACATGAACACAACTACTGTATTCGTCTTTTTAGATGAGACGGTCAAAACCAGCCTTTAGTTGATTAATTGAGAAGCTGAACCAGTGAGGAGATATAAAAGATCATGCTGTGGGTTCAGAGAAGAAAAATATCACATTGGACTCATGAATGAAAATGTTTCCAGAGAGAAGATGCACTCTGATATAGGTCTCAGAGGAAGCACAGTGCCCTGGTCATAGGGGCGGGACCTCTCAGGGCCACCTCAATGACTCTTTGTGACCAATTCCCTCTGTCAATAACAGATTAGCAAATCCACCTTTTTTTTTTTTTTTTTTTTTTGTGACAGAGTCTCACTCTGTTGCCCAGGCTGGAGCACAGTGGCACAATCTTGGCTCACCGTAACCTCTGCCTCCTGGGTTCAAGTGATTCTTCTGCCTTAGCCTCCTGAGTAGCTGAGACTACAGGCACCCACCATCACACCCGGCTAATTTTTGTATTTTTAGTAGAGATGGGGTTTCCCCATGTTGGCCAGGCTGGTCTCGAACTCCTGACCTCAGGTGATCCACCCACCTTGGCCTCCCAAAGCATTGGGATTACAGGTGTGATGCACCTGGCCCCAAATCTACCCTTTTTACAGGAAACCTGGCATCAGATTCAGTGCCCAGACAACCTACTTGCCAAGCCCACAAACGTTCACTTATTCCACCAATCAACAAATACTTATACAACGTCTCACGTGTAGGGCACTAGGCTGGGAGCCGGGGGAGCCAAATATAAATTGGAGTAGATCATACCTCGAAGAAGTTAACAGTCTCATGAGATAAGATCTACAAATACACAGAAGTCGAAGACTTATTAGTTAAATGGTATGAAAATGAAGAATGAAAGCGTGACTTCCAGGCACACTGGAGACCCAGGAGAGCCGATGGTTTCATTCCAGTCCATAAGTCTGAGGAGGGTTGAGGTTCAAGAAAAGCCGAGATTTCAACTTTAAGTCCAAAGTCAAGAAAAGACTGAGGTCCCAGCTCAAGCAGTCGGACAGGAGGCGCTCTCTCTAAGTCAGGAGATGGTCAGCCCTTTGTTCTATTCAGGTCTTCCACTGGTCAGACGAGGCCCACCCACTTGGGGGAAGATAATCTGCTTTACACAGTCTACCTATTTAACAGTTAATCTCGTCCTAAAGCGCCCTCACAGCAACACCTAGAGTAATGTTTGACCAAATATGTAACCAAATGTCTGGGAACCCTGTGGCCCAGTCAAGTTTACACGTCAGATTAACCATCTCAAGCAGGAATAAAGACAATCGGGCTGCGAGTTAAAATGCATAGGCTGGAACATCTCACCTTTTAGTTCAGCTGAAACAAAATCTCTACCTTTGGAGAACTTTGGAGCTTACCCATGTTACTGTAGTTTTCCGTCTACTGGTTCATCCTGTGCCTTACTCTACAGTCCACCTCGAAGGGCGATGGCTACAGAGAAAGTGCTCAGTAGACACCTGGTGGCAAATGAACGCTCCTCTCCCAGCCCTGTGTTGACCAGTTTTGTCCCTGTCTTGGCCTGGGTGACACTGCTCAAGGCCAACCCTGGCCCTGCCCAGCTCCGTCCCTGCACCAATGTATTCAGATTCCCTGGGGACACTGGTGGAGTCTCACTGTCAAGTTTCCTCCTTTTCTGCCCCATCTTCTAAGCCCTCAGGCCATGGGAGGTTAGGTCTCAACAAACAGAGACACGTGGGTGCCAGGGGAAGCTAAACAGCAGAGAGAACAAACGTGAGGGAGGAAGGCCGGAAGTTCTCAAGGATCTCAGAGCAGATGTCTCTCTGGGGCACAGGGCACAGGCACTTACGGGCATGAGGGAGGGGGTGTCGGGAGGAGAGGAAGGGTAAAGCCCAGCACAGATGAGGCCAATTCATTCACTCCATAAATACTTCTTGAGCACCTATGACAAGCCAGGCTCCGTTCTAGGCTAATAGAGAAGCAAGCTCAGCGAAAATCTTCAGGGGTCCAAAGCTCACAGTGGCCAAGGACCTCACTTCAAAATGTGAAACTGCAGCAGCTGAAAAGAGCTAATGCATGCTGGGCTTAATCCCCAGGTGACGGGTTGTCAGGTGCAGCATTCCACCATGGCACACATTTAACTACGTAACAAACCTGCACGTCCTGCACATGGACCCTGACACTTAAAGAATTAAAAATTTTAAAAAGACGCAAAGACATTTGCTCCATGCTGTGCCTGTCCAGTTGACACCCACTTCTCCAGAATGAAAACAGCAGTGACAGCCGCTCCTCAGAGGCTATCTCCTATCCCTTGGAAAGTTCTCATTTGCAAATCTGAAACCAATTCCAGGTTGGGTGAAAGGAGCTTTGAGAAGGTCACTGGATTGGGCCAGTGACTGGATTGGGCTAGTACTAGACTAGCAAGGAACAGAAACAAGTTGAAAACACATCTTTCTAAGTGTCTCCAGTATCCTTTCTCTCTCTCTCTTTTTTTTTTTTAAGACAGTCTTGCTCTGTCACCCTATTTGGAGTATAGTGGCATGATCTCCACTGACTGTAACCTCTGCCTCCTAGGTTTAAGCAATTTTCCTGCCTCAGCCTCCTGAATAGCTGGGATCACAGGCGCACGCCACCACCCACAGCTAATTTTTGTATTTTTAGTAGAGACGGGATTTCGCCATGTTGCCCAGGCTGGTTTCAAACTCCTGACCTCGTGATCTGCCCACGTCGGCCTCCCAAAGTGCAGGGATTACAGGCACGAGCCACCACGCCCGGCCCTTTTCTCTATTTTTCACTCTCTCCCTTTTTCCAACCCGTCTCTCTTCAAAGGAGTCTTGCTTTCCCTGGAAAACATCTGTAGGGATGTGTGTGTATGTGTTTGCAAATCAGGATTTCACACAGATAGGTGTGTGAGTAAGGGGACAAATGACATTGGTGAAGTAAGACCACACCCATTGTGTTTGCATTTGATCATCACGCTCCCAGAGACAGACAGGCAGTCAGGAAACCAGTGTCATCAGTTTGCAGACTATTTTCCAGCAAGATCCTTTCCTTCCTTCCGTCCTAGGCCGGGTATCTTACAGACTATTGGAAACATGGAGGCTCCTCCTGCCCCCTGAAATTCTCCTCACCTGTCAAATGCTGAGAGAGAGCACAAGGCTTCTAGACAGTTTCCAAAATGAAGTTGTGCTGGGCCCACAGGTCTGTCTGGAAGGTACAGTTGCCATGGCAATCCCAGCTAATGAATAGGTATGTAAATGAGGGAAGAATCTATTCATCATTTGCCAGTTGTTCTAAGTGTTTGCCCTTCTGGAAGCCCGGGGGAGTGAGGAGTGGTGTGCTGGAAAAGCATACGTTTAGAAAAATTTGGGGATAAATGTTTGCTTTCAGAGTTCCCCATGAGAAATGATTATTTTGGGTGGTATCCTCACAGAGCAGTTTACTCTGCAGCTACCCTGAGAAGAAAGTGGGGATTAAACCAAAACACACACGCCGGTCCAACCTGTATGCTGGGCCCCTCTGGGAAAATGGCAGCCATCACTTCTCACGCAGTGAGACCAGATTTTTGGTCCTCTCGGGTAGCTGGCGTCTTAAGTAAGGCCTCAGAGACTCCCAAGCTGTTCCTGGCAGCAGATGAGCCCTATCTGACTTCTCCTCCCCTGATTGCTAATTAAAATGCCCATGAAAACTCATAAACACACAAAAACTGGCAAGAGCAACTAACAGTGGAGACAAGCAAAAACTGGAGCCTAGATTCCCCGATTCTCAAGCAACTTCACTGCCCAAGAGAGGAGCTGAGAAAGACCCCTCCGTCCTCTGAGTAAGAGTACCGTCAGGGAGGGCACCGTGGCTCACGCCTGTAATCCCAGCACTTTGGGAGGCCAAAGCGGGAGGATCATCTGAGGTCAAGAGGTCGAGACCAGCCTGGCCAACATGGTGAAACCCTGTCTCTACTAAAAACACAAAAATTAGCCAGGCATAGTGGCAGGCACCTGTAACTCCAGCTACTCAGGAGACTGGGACAGAAAGAAAGAAAGTCATGGCAAAAACCACAATCACTCTTGCACCAATCTAATACATGCTGAAACTTAACAAAGCTTAAGTGAAGACTGGCTACTTTATAGATGACATTTCTAGGTCACCATGGTAATGATCACTTCCATTGTTTTTTTAGGAACTTGCGCCAGCCAGCTCCTGACCAATTCAGACCCACTGAGGCCACCAGCCCTTCAACTAAGCCTGTGCAAGTGCCCAAGAGGTTGCCTTTTTTCTTTTCTTTTCTTTTCTTTTTTGAGAAGAGGTTTCGCTTTGTTGCCCAGGCTGGAGTGCAGTGGCACTATCTCGGCTCACTGTAGCCTCCGCCTCCTGATTTCAAATGGGTCTCCTGCCTCAGCCTCCCGAGCAGCTGGGATTACAGGCACATACCACCACACCCGGCTAATTTTTGTATTTTTAGTAGAGATGGGGTTTCACCATGTTGGCCATGTTGGTCTGGAACTCCTAACCTCAGGTGATCCGCCCACCTCGGCCTCCCAAAGTGCTGGGATTACAGGTGTGAGTCACCGCGCCAGGCCCAAGAGGTTGCCTTTTGACATCAGTGGGTGAAAAACTCCACCCTCAGATCATGCTAATGCCACATTTTCTGTACATACGTCCTATGAAGTGCCATGAACCCAACTACGCCTGTGCAGAATGAACCTGTTACTTCATTTTTTCCCCACCACCTTTCCCCATGCCTTGAACCATCCCACTTCCCTAACTCACAAATATCCCTCAGCCTTGTCTTCAGGGAGGCGGATTTGAGAGCTGTTCTCCCGCCTCCTCGCTCAGTGCCCTTGCAAATCAATCTTTTCTCTTTTGCAAAACCCGTGTCACAGGGATTGATTTGCTACATGCAGACAGAACAGACCCAAAGCTGGCAGGTAACACACTGCCAGAGATTTTATTTGTTTCTCTCGTTTCTGGATCTATGCCAGGTGCCTGGATTGGCACGTGGAGGGTGTTCAATTACTGTCTGTGGAATGAATGAGCTGGATGTTAACTGTGCATGTGGGTGTAGGGGTGGAAGTAGGGTAACAGTGTCCGTGGGGTACTGTGCCCTGGGGTATTTGACACAAAAGGAAAGATGTTAGCACAAGAATGAGGAAGTGCCTGCTGAACAAGGCATGCCAGGAGGGTGGGTTTCCACACAGGCTCCAGGCAGGGAGACATCACGCACCCTGTACGCTGGGATGGGTCAGAGAGCTGGACAGAGGCACCTGGAACGGAAAAGACGTCCACTAAAATCAGCAGACCACTGTCTGGCTAGTACAGTGGGGAGCAGACAGCTGTCCTCAGCAGGTTTGGATCGTATGAGTGTGCGTATTAGAGAAAGGTCGCTGGAGACACTCAGAGAGGTGCCTTTTCAACTTGTCCCTGTTCGCTGCTGGTCTAGTACCTTGGCCAAATTCCGTGACCTTCTCAAAGCCCCTTTGCCTAATCTAGAATTGGTTTCAGATTTGCAAGTGAGAACTCTCCAAGGAACAGCTGAGGACAAGCGACATCCCCTCTCTTTTGGCAACTGATCAGGTCAGGCCTGGTCATTCGTTCCTTACTTAAGGACTGATGTACAGCAGTGGCAGCGTGCTAGCCATAAGGTGTGTGAAGAGATTTTGCTGTGGAAAAAATAACCTTCAGAAACGGCACACTCTTGACACACACTGTGTAATAGACATCACAAGAAACATGTCGGAAGGGTCTAGGTTATGTTTGCAGAAACTTCTAGAAAACACGAGCTGTGAAAGAAACGCCTAAAGAAATCAGGAGAAATTCAATCATGGTTAGAATTGCATAAAGTCACAAGATGCTGTCTTCATCACCCCAACAAGGAGAACTGTTGGCATAAGACACAAAATTATAGTTTAGGGGTTTTTTGTTTGTTTGTTTTTTGGGTGTGTGTGTGTGTGTGTGTGTGTGTGTGTGTGTGTGTGTTTTGAGACTGAGTCTTGCTCTATTGCCCAAATTCGATCATAGCTCACTGCAGCCTCCAACTCCTGGGATCAAGCAATCCTCCCGCCTCAACCTCCCAAGTAGCTGGGACTACAGGTGTGCACCACCATGACCAGCTAGTTTTTTATCTTTTTGTAGAGACAAAGTCTCACCATGTTGCACAGGCTGGTCACAAATCCTTGGGCTCAAGTGACGCTCCTGCCTCAGCCTCCTAAAGTGCTGGGATTATAGGTGTGAGCCCTACTAAGAAACCTACTGAGAACAGCTTTTAGCTCCCTCCTAGACTAGCCAGAACTCACCCAGATGCTTTCCTAATTGGAGTGGGCCTCTTTCCTATCCCAGATACC
Source organism: Cacajao melanocephalus (assembly GCA_963573385.1). Lineage (NCBI taxonomy): Eukaryota > Metazoa > Chordata > Mammalia > Primates > Pitheciidae > Cacajao > Cacajao melanocephalus. The sequence continues at coordinate 15,312 of CAUYLG010077977.1, forward strand.
TCTGCCCAGCCTCCTTTATCTTTCTTATCCATCAAAGAGCTAAGACATCAAAGGAGTCTAAAAGAGATAAATTCTACGAAGTGATGAGGCCTTCCCAGGAGAGGAGAAGCTCTCAGAGGCTTTCATCCCATGTTCGACATGGGCTTCAGGAGGAGGCTACCTAATCTGGAACAAACTGGTTTTTTTTGTTTTGTTTTGTTTTTTTGAGATAGAGTCTCGCTGTGTTCCCAGGCTGGAGGGCAATGGTGTAATCTCAGCTCACTACATACAACCTCCATCTCCTGGGTTCAAGCTATTCTCCAGCTTCAGCCTCCCAAGTAGCTGGGATTACAGGCATGTGCCACCATGCCCGGCTACTTTTTGTATTTTTAGTAGAGACGGGGTTTCACCGTGTTTGCCAACCTGGTCTTGAACCACGACCTCAGGTAATCTGCCCACCTCACCCTCACAAAGTGCTGGGATTACAGACATGAGCCACCTCGCCCAGCCGGAAAAAAACTTTTAACAGCTGCTGTGACAGATTCACATTCCAAAAAGCCCCAGCTGAAGAGCACGCTGTACTCACCACTACTTTCGTCCTTGGACCTTAACTGGTTGCAGGCCGTTAGTAGGGTGAGGACAGGCAGGAGAGCTAAGGGAAACCCCTCTGAGACCCTCCCTCCACGCCTGAGGTCCCTCCTGCAGCGGCTCTTTGAAGACTAGAACTAGAATAGAAGGAGACCTCCAGAAAACCCAGAAAGCCATGGTGGAACTGGACGGAAAAGATAAGGAGCAAAAAGCCAGCGTGGGTCAGAAAGCTTGGCGGCTCCACTGCAAAGCAAAAGGCAATCTGCAGGGCCTTCTCATTGCTCCCATCACAAGCTCTGCCAGACAGCACGTCCTGACACTACCCTCGAAATGTCTGAAGATGCTGTGAGCCAGCTGCAGCTACAGCTGTAACAGAACTCCCACCCAGCTCAACTGCAGATGACACCGTGGCATGACAGCCTGGCTCTAGTGCCTGCCAGGAGGGTCCTGCCATTCTTTGGGGGGTAAATTTTACTTATTTCAGACTTGTAGACAAGCAACATCTGGCATTCAATTGGGAATTATAAGAAGATGCAAGAAAACAGGCCGGGCGCAGCGGCTCACTCCTGTAATCCCAGCACATTGGGAGGCTGAGGCGGGCGGATCACCTGAGGTCAGAAGTTCAAGACCAGCCTGGCCAACATGGCGAAACCCTGTCTCTACTAAAAAGATGCGAGAAAGTGTGACTAATATACAAGAGAAGATGTCACAGAATCAGACTTAAAAGATGGTCCAGATGTTGTAATGATCAGAGTTTAAAATAAGTATGATAAATGTGCCCAAGGATCTCCTGGTGAAAATAGAAAATGTGAACAAATGGGGGGTTTCAGCAGAGATGTGAATTATTTAAAAAGAAATAGAGCCCCCATCTCTACAAACATTGTTTAAATCAGCCAGGTGAGGTGGCATGTGCCTGTAACCCCAGTGCTTTGGAAGGCTGAGGCAGGAGGACCACTTGAGCCCCAGAGCCTGAGGCTGCATCGAGCTATCATCCTATCACTGCACTTCAGTCTGGGCAGCTGAGTAAGACCTCACCTTTAAAAAAAAAATAAAAAACAAAAATAAATGAAAATGCAAGGAATAAGAAAAATATATAATATAGAAGTGGAGAACTCATTAGATGGACTTAAAAACAGCCTGGATGTAGCAAATAAAAGGCCAATAAAATGCATCCATTTCATTTGTGTCCACAAAAAAAAGTAAAAGGGAAGTGGGGGAAGAAAAACCAGAACACAGCATGTAAGATCTGAGGGACAAGATCAAGTGGTCTAACGAGTGTGTAATTAGAGGACCAGAAGAAGAGGGGAAGGGGATAAGGAAGAAGAAATCCTTGAAGACATAACAGCTAAGCATTTTCCAAAATCAATGAAAGCAATCAACCAACAGACCCAAGAAGCTTGGCATACATCGAACATGATGAATGCAAAGAATACCATACCTAAGTACAGCACAAACTGCCAAAAACTTACAAAAAAACCTTAAAGATGGTCGATGGAAAGACATACTACATAATGATGGCTGGGTGGACTGACTCGCGCCTGTAATCCCAACACTTTGGGAGGCCAAGTTGGGTGGATCATTTGAGGTCAGGAGTTTGAGATCAGCCTGGCCAACACGGTGAAACCCCGTCTCTACTAAAAATACTAAAATTAGCCAGGTGTGGTGGCAGGCACCTGCAGTCCCAGCTACTCAGGGGGCTGAGGCAGGAGAATCATTTGATCCCGGGAGGCGGAGGTTGCAGTGAGCCGAGAGCATGCCACTGCACTGCAGCCTAGGTGACAGAGCAAGCCTCAGTCTCAAGAAAAACAAAAAATTAAAAGACACACTACATAATTAAAAGTAATGTTAAAAATGTTTGTGAATGTCTCATCAGAATTAATGAAGGCCAGAAGATAAAAATATGTTTAAGGCATCCAAAGAAAAATCTATTAACCTAGAATCTTCCATCTGCACCTTAAAAAATAAGGACAAAATACAGACATTTTCTTTAAGAGACACTTGGATACCCATGTTCATTCTAGAGTTATTTCACAATTTTGGAAAAGATTAACAAAATTTCAGGACCTACACTGTCTGATTTCAGGACTTAGCATAAAACTACTGTCTTTGAGACAGCATGCCATTAGTGTATAAAGAGAGCAAAGAGATCCAAAACAGAGACTAGATAATCCAAAAATAACATGCCAAATTTATGGTCAGTTGATGTCCAATCAAGGTTCTAAGTCAATTCAGTGAGGAAAGGAAAGTAGCTTTAACAGATTATGCTTAGAATAACTAAAAATTTGTACAGGGCAAACCAAACGTCAACTTCTACGGCACTCCACACATGAAAACTAATTTCTCATGGTTCACAGACATAAATGTGAAAGCTAAAACCATAAATCTTCCAGAAGAAAATGTAGTAAAATATTTTTTTCTTCTATTTTTTTGGAATGTAGTGGCCTGATCTCAGCTCACTGTGACCTCCGCCTCCCAGGTTCAAGTTATTCTCTTGCCTCAGCCTCCCGAGTAGCTGGGATTACAGGCACACTCCACCACACCCAGCTAATTTTCTTATTTTTAGTAGACATGGGGTTTCACCATGTTGGCCAGGCTGGTCTCGAACTTCTGACCTCAAGTGATCCACCCGCCTTGGCCTCCCAATGTACTGGGATTGCAATATTTTTGTAACACTGATGCAGACAAAGATCTTTTTCAACAAGAACCAAAGCGCGCTGAATATGAAAGAAAGAAGTGCTAAACTGGATTTAATCAAAGGTTCACGTGTCTGCTCATCAAAAGATACTACAGTAGCTCTCCTTACCTGCGGTTTCACTCACTGCAGCTTCCGTTTCCCTCAGTTAACTGGTGAACTGCGGTTGGGCTGGAAAATACCAACTGGAAAATTCCAGATATAAACGATTCATAATTCTTCAATTGCACGCTGTTCTGAGTAGCGCGATACAATCTCCAGCCATCCCACTCTGTCCTGCCAGAGATGTCAGTCACCCCTTGTCCAGCATATCCAAGCCGTCTATACCACCTGCCCGTTAGTCATGGCTGCCATCTACTCTTGACATTGTCACGGCTCCAGGATGACCAGGATCACCTGAAGCACATGACCCTCCTTCTGACTTGTGGTCAGAAGGTCGATGGCAGCCAAACGCTACGTCACGATGCCCGTGCCATTCAGCTCGATCTCATCACATGGGCATTTTACCGCCTAACGTTATCACAAGAGGAACATGGCAGCTTGACCCTGTGATCCCGGCACTTTGGGAAGCTGAGGTGCAAGGATTGCTTGAGACCAGGAGTTTGAGACCGGCCTGGGCAACATAGCAAGACCCCATCTCTACATAATTTTTGTAAAAAAAATGTAAAGGGAGAGTACAGTATAAGAAGATATGTTGACAGAAAGGGAAATCACCTTCACACAAATTTTATATATTAGAGTATATTAAGATTGTTCTATTTTGTCGCTAGTTATTGTCATCTCTTACTGCACCTAATTTATAAATTTAACTTTATTATAATATTTATTATGTACTGGAGAAAGCATAGTATATACAGGGTTTGGTCACAGTTTAAGGCACCTGCGGAAGGTCACCAAACATATGCCCCTTGGATAAGGAGCGGTTATTTTATTAACAAATGAAATGTATGCCACAGAGTGGGAAAAATTATTTGTCAAGGCACTACCTGGGCTAATAGAAATGTTTATGCATTTCACTGCTGTCTATAATTGTCAAAATGCATCAAACTGAACAGTCAAGAGCTTTACATTTTATAGTATTTGAATTATGTCTCACTTAAAGGGTAAAAAAATCAGGTGGTACAGGCTGAGATGAAAAGGAGGCTGAAGAAAATAAAGAAAAAAATACAACAAACTAAAATAAGTCCTAGCAGAATTAAAACCCACAATGGAAACCTTCCCTCCAAAAATTTACCTAATACCACTGTTAACCGAGACAGTGATATGATTCTCTGGGTAAAAATATATGTATAAGGAAAATCATCTGAAAGTCAGGTTAAGGAAAAAGAGATAAAACAAAAATATATAAAGTTAGAAATCTCAAAGATGGTATATTTACAGAATGGAAGGGCACTAAAATATAAAAAAACAGCAAGTATACATTTATGTTAATAAATCTGAAATCCAAAAGAAATGAGTGATTTCCGAAATGAACAGATAATTGAATCCACTAAAGAAAATGATCACTTATGTCAATTAATAAACATGACGTAAACTAAATATTGTTTACGAACTGCCCTAAACTGTTTTAAATTTTACATAATCTCACAGAAATATGTGTTCAAATACTCAAAAATAGTTACTATGTAACCTCTTCCAGCGCTAAAAAAGATGGAAAAGTGCAAAATATCCTACACCTTTAGCCTAATTCCAGTATTAAAAACCTGAAAAGGGAAAGAAAATGAAATGGGTCAATTATTGTTATGATTATATTATTATTTGAGAGGAGTCTCGCTCTGTCGTCCAGCCTGGAGTGCAATGGTGCTATCTTGGCTCACTGCAACCTCCACCTCCTGGGTTCAAGTGATTCAGCCTCCCAAGTAGCCGGGGCTACAGGAGCTTGCCGCCACGCCTGACTATCTCGTATATTTTGGTAGAGATGTGGTTTCACCACATTGGTCAGGCTGGTCTCAAACTCCTGACCACAAGTGATCCGCCTGCCTCATCCTCCCGAAGTGCTGGGATTACAGGCATAAGCCACCATGTAATCCCAGCACTTTGGGAGGATGAGGGACTGGAAGGGGATTCAGCTGATGCCCTGGGTCCATCTGTGCTCAGCCCAGCATCATCTGACCTAAGCCTAGTCTAGACAAGCTGGGTCTCCCTCTACTAGGAGAAGCCAGAGACTTGGGAAAAAGGTATCACAGTTCAAAGGCCACCACCAATCAGTCTGACTCAGCAACTGCCCAGCTCTAAAACAGATCCACCAAAGAGTGTTAGAAAAGCGTCTAGTTTATGTCCTCCACAGCAATGGAAAGATGTCACTCAATCAAATTAGAAAAGGGACCAGAAAGAATTCCACAGAGAGGAGAAAGCATTGTTACAGAAATGAAGACCAGTGATCAGTAGACAGTCACTAGAAAGCCTCAAAGTAGTAAAGCAGAAAATATATGCATGAGAATGCAGAAGGCTGAGGAAAAGCATGGAGAAAGAGCAGCTATGGGTGCACTGGAAGGCCACAGCCCAGGATCTAAGCTGTGGATAAGGTTAGTAAGACAGAGTGAGACATACAGAGTATTAGAAACAGATGCTCGGTGCCGCACTGAGACAAAAGGCCTTTCAGCAACAAAATGTTTACTTCCTGGGCTGCAGGAGGGGTACTCTCGCTAACCATCTTGCCACGACAGCAAAAGCAGAAAACAAAACAGCGTTGAACAAATGTTTTCCAGGAAGAAAACTCGGTCTAAACATTGAGAGTGTAGGCTGGGCGTGATGGCACAGGCTTGTAATCCCAGAACCCTGGGAGGCAGAGGCAGGAGAACTGCTTGGAACCAGGAGTTTGGAAACAGCTTGGACAACACAGTGAGACCCCACCTCTTCTCTCCTCCTTCCCTCCCTCCCTCCCTCCCTCCCTTCCGTCCTTCCTTTCCTCTTTCCCCTCTCTCTCCTTCTTTCCTTCTTTCTTCCTCTTTCTCTTTCTTCCTTTCTCTCTTCTTTCTCCTCCCTCCCTCCCTTCCTTCCTTCCCCTTCCTCCCTCCCTCCCTTCAAAAAATTTGCCAGGTGTTGTTGCACGCATCTGCAGTCCCAGCTACTCTGGAGGCTGAGGCAGGAAGATCGCATGAGCCCAGGAGTTTGAGGTTGCAGCGAGCTCTGACTGCTCCACTGCACTCCACCCTGGGACACAGAGTCAGACCCTGTCTCTAAAAATAAATAAGTAAATAAATAAAAACTGAGAGTGTGAATCATATTCCAAGGAACCACAACAACAACACAACAGTAACACAAAGCACCACACAACTACAGCACAGACATGAAGAGGAACTGCTGACATTTTCAAACTTTCTGGATCATGATTAATTACATCCTAAGCCAAATTAGATTATTCACAAGGAAGGAAAAGCGGGTCATCACAGACAACAATATTCAACCCCACCAATAATGAAGGCGCAATCACAGACCTTTTAAAGAAAAGGGTTACAGGCCAAGTATGGTGGCTCACACCTGTAATCCCAGCACTTAGGGAGGCCCAGGCGGGCAGATCACCTGACGTCGAGAGTTCGAAACCAGCCTGGCCAACATGTTGAAACCCCATCTCTACTGAAAATACAAAAATTAGCTGGGTGTGGTGGTGCTCATATGTAATCCCAGGTACTCGAGAGAGACTGAGGCACAAGAATTGCTTGAACCTGGGAGGCGTGGGTTGCAGCGAGCCGAGATCACGCCTCTGCAAGCCAGCCAGGGAGACAGAGTGATACTCTATCAGAAAGAAAGAAAGAAAAAGAGAAAGAGAGAAAAGAAAGAAAGGGGGGGGGAAGGGAGGGAGGGAGGGAGGGAGGGAGGGAGGAAGGGGAAGGAAGGAAGGGGAAGGAAGGGAGGGAGGGAGGGAGGAGAAAGAAGAGAGAAAGGAAGAAAGAGAAAGAGGAAGAAAGAAGGAAAGAAGGAGAGAGAGGGGAAAGAAGAAAGGAAGGGAGGGAGGGAGGGAAGGAGGAGAGAAAGAAAGAAAGTGAGAAAGAAAGAAATGGAAGGAAAGAAAGGGTTGTAGAGAAAGAAAAAAGGAAGGAACGAAAGGAGGGAGAGAGGGAGGGAAGGAGGGGAGAAAGAAAGAAAGAGAAAGAAAGGGAAAGAGAGAAAGAAAAAAAGGAAGGAAGGAAAGGGTTATAGTCCAAGAATTTTATATCTAACCCAGTTGTTTATGTGTGCTAAGATATCCTCAAATTTGTATGAATATGTGTGAAAGATATTCTCAGATTTATAATACTAAGAGGATTAAAGCTTGACGTAAACTTCCTGAAAAAAACATAACAATGAAATCTGGGAATGTTTATGCAAGAACAAATATATATCAATTAAAAATAAGAAAGAGAAAACGAGTAAAATATGGCTAGGTATAAGCAGTACAGACAGCTAAATGTACAGGCAAGATACGTGTTTCTAATATTCTTCTAAAACCGGTCATGTGTTTTAAATTGAAAATAATAAAAGCTGTAAAAAATGGGAGGAGCATATTTATAACTACCATATATTAAAGTGAGCAAAGAACAGAAAAGAGAAAGAGATAATATTCAATTTATTATCTTCCATAAAAAAGGTATTATTCATTTGTAACTGATGTTAGCTGTTAGAGAGAAGCTCACAAAAAGCTTTATGACCATCACTAAAGAGAGTAAAAGTAAGATATCTACCTTCCAAGCAGCTGCACAGATAATATCAAAAACAGAAACAAGATCATAGTCACAAAAGAATAACTTAATAGCAGGTTCACAGGAGAACCCCCGCAAAACAAAATGACGGAATTAAATCTCAACCTTAATGTTGTAAAAATAGTATAAATAGGGTAAGTGTACCAATAAAAAGGCTCTCAGAATAATTAAAAGTTAGAACACAATGACATATATTGGGTAAAGGTTTCACCCCTAACAAAATCACAGCAAAAGGTAGGGCATCCTGTACTGTATTCCTGGAAGGAGAAGAAACTGAATAATTGTGAACGGCTCCAGTGACCACTGCATATAACGATAAATGCTATGTAAACACAAGTGAAAAGCTTATGTGGCAAAAATCAACAGGACTCAAAAGCATAACTCAAAAGCATTTAAAGAACATTTGCACTGATAAAAGGTGAAATCTACTATGAGGGCAGAGCATTGAAAATTAAAATAAAAACTGTTGGAAGTAAATCCGGGAAGTAACAACATCTGTACATCACAATAATTTATCTTGGACAAAGGAACCAAAAATAGGGCTACGGAGCACTGGGTAATGGAAGATAACTTCTATACACATACAAAAAGCCTTGGAGCATGGAGCCAACACCGTTATAAAAGTTCATCTTATTTTTGGTTACAGAGAAAAATCTTAGCAAATATCAGGTTATACTTACTTTCCACAACGCAATGAAAATAGAAAACTGGCTCACACCTGTAATCCCAGCACTTTGGGAGGCTGAGGCAAGTGGATCACTTGAGGTCAGGAGTTCAAGACCAGCCCGGCCAACATAGCGAAACCCCATCTCCACTAAAAAAATACAAAACTTAGCCAGGGGTGGTGGCATGTACCTATAGTCCCAGCTACTTAGGAGGCCGAGGAAGGATAATCGCTTGAACCCGGGAGGTGGAGGTTGCAGTGAGCTGAGATTCTGCCACTGCACCTCAGCCTGGGTGACACAGCAAGACTCCATCTCAAAAAAAAAAAAGAAAAAGAAAAGAAAATTAAAATGTACACTAGGAACTTAAAAATTCCAGTGACTCAGAAATTAAATTATAAGATACTTTCCTATAAAATATATAAAGTAGCACAGGGAATTTTTAAAATACAATAAAATATTATAATGTAAACATCAAAACCATCTATCAAAATGTGGGAGATATTACCGAGGCTTTTCTTAGGGTCTAATTTCCCATCCTGGTTGCCTTAATTATTAAATAATAAAGAATTAACATAAAATAAGTAATCTATTGAAGTAGCTAGTATTGGTAACAAATACACAACAAAACCCCACAAAAACATCAATTTCCTAATCTGCACTCCCATGTTTACACCACCATTATTCACAGTAGCTAAGACATGGAATCTGTCCAAGTGTCCATCAATGGATGAATGGGTTTTTTATTTTTTTGTCTCTTTTTTTTTTTATTGTACTTTAGGTTCTGGGGTACATGTGCAGATCATGTAGGATTTTTGCATAGGTACACACATAGCAAGGTGGTTTGCTGCCTCCACCACCCCCGTCACCTGTATCTGGCATTTATCTCCATGTTATCCCTCCCTGACCTCCCCACCATGCCCCACTGCCCCTCCCATAGCCCCCACAACAGACCCCAGTGTGTGATGCTCCCCTCCCTGTGCCCATGTGTTCTCATTGTTCAACAGCTGCCTATGAGTAAGAACATGCAGTGTTTGATTTTCTGTTCTTGTGTCAGTTTGCTGAGAATGATGGTTTCCAGATTCATCCATGTCCCTACAAAGGACATGAACTCATCATTTGTATGGCTGCATAGTATTCCATGGTGTATATGTGCCACATTT
>CAUYLG010077979.1:0-30000 GCA_963573385.1 Cacajao melanocephalus
TGTTCTCTCTCCCTCTTTTTCTTCCTCTTTCTCTCTCTCATATATTCTTTTTCTTTCTCTTTCTCTCTCTCATACATTCTTTTTCTTTCTTTCTTTCACTCTCACTTTCTTTCCTCTCTTTTTCTTTCTTTAAAAAAAAAATAGATATGGACCATGAAATGCCTTTTTTTTAACCACCTTACAATTGCGGTTCCTGACCACATCTCCAACCTTATGCCCTACCAGGCTCCAAAGACACTGGCCTCCTCCCTGTTCCCTGAATACAACAAGCTTGCTCCTGTGTTAGAACCTTTGTACTTCTGTTCTTTTGGCCTAAATCCTTCTAGACACCCACTCCATACCACCACAACCACCAGACTTCCTATGCCAGAATCTTCCTTATCATTCATATCTCAGCTCAAACCTCCCCCACTGGAGACCAACCCTGACCACACTAAGTCTTTTCCATATCGAAGTGCTCACAATCACTTTTTAGCCCAGTTCTTTGTTCTGGTTTCTTCATGGCACCTATCACCACTGGACACTACCTCTACATTGGTTTGGTTGTTTGCTGATCATCTGTGTATCCCCATATTGGATATGAGTTCCAGGAACATAAGGATCTTATTTACTTGTTGCTCTCTGGCTCCTCACTGCCCAGGTCAGGTCAAGAATTATTTCCCAATGGATGAAAGAGGAAAGGAAGCAGGGAGGGATAGAAGAGAAAGTAGAAAACCTATGGTATTGGTGTCTTTATCTTGTGCTCTAAAATCTTTGAAGCCCTTTCATATGTTTTATCTTAATTCTCATAACAAAATCAAGACATAAGTTCTGTAATCCCCATTTACAGACAAAAATTGTGAACACTGGTTGATTATTCTTTAAGCACTTTTTAAAAAGTGAAATTAAATGACAAGTGAAAAAAAAGTTGCCATAGAATCACATAGTGAGTTGCAGAGGCAAGATTTGAACTCAAATCATCTGGCTCCAGAACCAGGTTCTTTACTAGCCCATGAAGTCCACAGATTCAAAGTTAAGTCCCTTACATGATAAAAGACTAGGAGATTTTGACTATTCAGTGTTGGTCTCTAGACCATTGCTGTTCTTGCTTTTCCTTTTGCACCATCAATGACCTAGGAGTGGGAAGTAGGGAGCAGTGGAGGGAGAGAGGGTTTGTGAAGATGGGATGAGCCAACATATAATTCCTTGCCGGGTGTGGTGGCTCACAATTGTAATCCCAGCACTTTTGGAGGCCAAGGTGGGCAGATCGCTTGAGCATAGGAGTTCAAGACCAGCCTGAGCAACATGGTGAAACCCTGTCTCTACCAAAATACACACACACACACACACACACACACACACACACACACACACACACAAATCAGCTGGGCATAGTGGCATGTGCCTGTAGTCCCAGCTACCCTGAGGCAGGAGAATCACTTGAACCTGGGAGGTGGAGTTTGCAGTGAGCCAAGATAGCACCACTGCACTCCAGCTGGGTGGCAGAGTGAGACTCCATCTCAAAAAAAAAAAAAGATACAACTTCTTTCCACTGCCACCTTTCCTATGCTCCCTCCAGTCTACTCTCCCCCCTCTCCTCCCTGCTCTGTGCCCCAGAAGACTGGGCTGCAAGAACTTCACCAAAGAGCTCTCTTTCCCTCTTGCTTCCTATTGAGTTCTCCCTTCAGGAAACATTGGTAAGAGAGAGGAAGGTGACGGGGTGGGAAGTGAAGTTATTTTATCCCTCAACTCCTTCCTGGGGAGGGCAAAGTTCGCATCTCCTTCTGTAGGGCAGCCTTCTCCTCACAGACTCCTGGCCCTTCACCCTGGGGTTGACAGCCATGCCCTGTTGTGGCTAGCCCCAGGCTACTGTACCATCCACTGTCTGGGGTTTCCCTACACATGCCCCACCTTTGAGCACTGTCCTTGCATCCAAAGCTCTGCAAATTGCTCAATGTGTGTGCCTTTATTTGTGTCCTGTCAGAACTCTGACTTACACATTACACTCACAGTTTTGCCAGTGAGGCCAGCTGGGAGACATTGGCTGAAAAGTTTTTTGTTCTATGGATCCAGAGCAATCCAGTAGCCTCTAGTGTTCTTCAAGAGACAGGCATATTCCATGCACAGACAGGCTCTCCCATTCATACTCCTTTGTTTGCAAGATAGAAGACAGCCTTTGAGTGTTTCCTTTCTGATTCAGGTGACTTCTCTATTATGATACTAGTCTTTCCTAACCTCTCTCCTTTTAAAGGTCAAGTAACTGATCCTTTTCCTTCTATGAATTTCATTTTCAACAGATGTTTTTGTCACTGCAACTGTTACGGTGACTGTGTGTGTGTGTGTGTGTATTTTACATATAGTTGACCTTTATAGAAACTAAAATTTACTAATATGTGCTATTGTCAAATTGTCAAAATAATTTTCATCCATATCTTAATTTTATCTTGGGAACAAACTATTATCTTAATTAAAATTTAGGAAAGCCAGAAAATGAGATACCCCTAGTGCAAACACTATTTTCTTTTCCTTTCCTTTCCTTTCCTTTCCTTTCCTTTCCTTTCCTTTCCTTTCCTTTCCTTTCCTCTCTTTCTCTCTTTCTTTCTTTCCCTTTTTGTATTATTATTATACTTTGAGTTCTGGGGTACATGTGTAGAATGTGCAGGCTTGTTACACAGGTATGCGCATGCCATGGTGGTTTGCTGCATCCATCACCCCGTCTTCTACATTAGGTATTTCTCCAAATGCTATACCTCCCCTAGCCCCCCACCCCCCTGCTATTCTTCCCTTAGCCCCCAACCCCACAACAGGCCCTGGTGCATGATGTTCCCCTTCCCTGTGTCTTTGTGTTCTCATTGTTCAACACCCACTTATGAATGAGAACATGCAGTGCAAACATTATTTTCAAGTCTGTGTGTCACTTTCCAGTCCTTGTCCACATAGATATTTTTATTTTTACATGTTGTATATGTAATTTTGTACTTTGTATTTTCCCCTAATATTATATCATAAGCATCGATCTCCATAATTATTGCTTCTAATGATGACATGATATTCTATGAGCTAGACACACCGTAATTTGCACAGCCATTTCTATTTTCTGAATAACATGGTGGCAAGCACCCTGGTTTGGAATCAAGCAACTAGAAGCAAATCGTAGCTCTCTCAGTCACTAGCTGTGCAATTTTCTTTGAGCTATTCAATTATCTTTGCACCTCAGCTTTTCATCTTTCAAATAGGAATTCTAATAAAATATGCCCTTTATATGTTGCAGAGAGGTTGTAATGACTGACTGAGATAATAGATATGAAAATGTTTCTGAACTCTATAATTGAATGACACTTGTTCAGTATCTTATGCCACCCTGTTTAATGTTCTTCATAATGCTTATCTCTATCTGAAATAGTTTTAATCATTATTTCCTACTTGTCTTCCCCCACCAGACTGTCAGTGTCACAACAACCAACCTTTGCCCATCCTCTTCACCTCTGAATCTCCAGACCTTGGCATGTAGTAGGTTCAAGAAACATTTGTTCATAAATTGAGAGACTTAAGTGTGCTTCATTTAAGGATTGAGGGAAAGTGGTTATGATACCAAGATTACATTTCTTTAGGCTACTGCAACAATCATGTAATTTATGCCACCCTGGGAAAATATAACAAATAAGCATTGAGTAGACCCAGAAAAGGTTGGTAGGCATTTCCAAAAGCTTTCATTTATATGAAGTAAGCTAGAGTTGTTCTAAGTGCCAGCTGTACTTCTGAATGAGGCAACACAACCTAGGATGGGAGAAACAATTGAAAGAAAATTTTGAACCCTGAATCTGAGTCTGTCACTCCAGCACATCTGGGCTTCTGAGTGAGCTATGTTCAAGTTCAATAAAGAACAAGGGTTGAAAGTGATCTAAATTTGGCTTGTGGTTCTTGTTGCACAACTCTATGACTGTACCAAAAACCATTGAGTGGTACCATATCATGGGTGAGTTTTATGATATGTGAGTTATATTTCCATAACGTTTTGTTTTAAGAAAAAGAATGAGAGGAATCCGGTAAACCTGGATATTGACTGCCTTACGGTGTGGCACATCTATTATTAGTAAGGGGAAGCAATTCATTCTAACACTGTATATTGAAGTCAGAAGAATATAGGTATTATGTTAGCAAAAGGAAAACTATATTAAAGAGACTGAGCAGAAAGCACACTTAGAGGTCATAGTCCAAATCCTTAATGTGTATGGATTTTTGTTGTTGTCATTGTTGCTTCGAGACAGGGTCTCTGTCTGTCACCCAGACTGGAGTCGTAGTGGTGCAGTCTCAGCTCACTATAACCTCCACTTCCCAGGCTCAAGCGATTCTCATGCCTCAGCCTCCTGAGTAGGTGGGATTATAGGCATACACCAAGCTAATTTTTGTATTTTTAGTAGAGACGGGGATTAGCCATGTTGGCCAGGCTGACCTTGAGCTTCTGGCCTCCAATGATCCGCCTGCCTCAGCCTCCCAAAGTGCTGGCATTATAGGCATCAGCCACCATGCCTGGCCCCAACCCTTAATTTTTACAAACAAATCAAGCAACCTGCTCAAGATCACACAACTAGCTTAGAGCAAATCTGGTCTGAAACTGTGACCTCTTGGCTGCCAGTGCATTGCTCTTCCCCCTGCACCAGTGGTAATGGACAATGGTGAAACATAGACAATTTTATTTTAGAAGTCACAAAGAGAAGAGAAATAAATTCCAAAAATGGTAGATCATTCGATATAACAGCAATTTGAATCCAAATCTAGAATACATTTTGAAGTATGTGGTGTGTGAGATTTTAGAAAAGAAAGAATTGTCCCACGAAGTCAGCATGGATTACCAAGAAAGGATCTCAGGAAATTGTTTTATTTGTGTTGTTGAAAAGATTCCAATAGATTGAGGGAATGACATAATGTTTCTTCATGCAGCTGAAGCATTTAAGAAAGTCTTTCATGCTTTTTTGCAATCAAGATAAAGAAACGTGAACTGAATAATAGGAAGGTTTGGAATATACATTGCTTATCGAACGACTACATCCAAACAAATTGTTTGGAGGCCTCTGGTATGAAAGAATTTTGTCCTTAGTTCTAAACCTCTTCACTCTTAATAGGATAGCAGAAACAGACACAGTAACTGTTCATGTGAAAATAATATGTTAATGTTCATTGAAACATTAATATAACCTTGGACTGCGTTAATTATTAATAGCAAAATTAACACTGTATTCTGTGTTGTCAGACCATACCTTGAAGATTTAAGACAAACACTGACACAATGGAATGTCTTTACAAGAAGATGCACAGTGTGGTAGGGCTGGGGGTGGCTCTGAAAAACATGATATGGCTCATATTAAGAACATTTTAAAGGACTAGAATCATTTACACAGGAGAAGAAAAGACTAGGGGAATTATCCTAACTATTTCACATCCTTAAAGGTTGCTATGTGAAAATGGATAATACTTAGTCAATGAGACTCCAGAGAGACAACCAGGTGGAAAGTTAAATGGTGGTAAAAGAGGAATGGGAGGAAATTAGAGCAACATTAATTGACATAACTGAAGTCACTCTATACAGCCTGGCCTAAAGCCTAAGTACTCTTAAATTAATTAAGAGTACTTAATTAATTAATTAATTTGGATGATCAAGAGTGGTCATCCAAAGGCTAATTACTTGAATGATATGGTTTTAGACCCTTGCAGAATTACATTCACATCATTTCTATCATATTTTCATCTTATACAAAAGATAACCTATTTAAAAATCTATACATTGATTGAAAAAAATATGATTGAAGATATATCTCACACATAAGTCATTGTACTCTACATGAAGAAAACCTATAGAATTGCCTTTATGACCTAAGTTCCAAGATAAACTTTGCTTCTTCTGAAGAATCAAGGATCTCATTATCTTTCCCTTAGAACTAGATCAACTTTCTCCATCTCCTGTCTCACTTAATGGTAAAAACATCAATTTTTTTTTTTACCTACTATGCACTCTAAACTGTTCCCATTTCTTCACTAGCAAGTCCTTACAGTTCTACTTCTACAGCACATTCACTCATGCAGATGCCCCTAGGGCCACCACTTTGGTTACAGTAGAGTGAATGATATATATGATAGACAGTAGGTCAGCTCCTTCAAGTCTTCATTCAAAAATCACAATGACCTCAAAAATACCTTCTTGATGGATACTACACTGGCCACCCTTCTTAATAGTTCAACCAGCCTCCACCCCTAGCCTGATATGCATTACCATGGTCTGCTTTTTATATTTTTCCATATGACTCACTAATCTTCCAACACACTATATAATTTACTTATTTATTATATGTATTACTTATCTGTTTCCTGCTGTCTGAAGGTAAGCTTCATGAGCTCAGAAATCATTTTCTCTTTTTTTCAACATTGCATTATCTAGAACAGTGCACTGAAACTACACACACAAGAGACATTAGTGGAATAAACGAATAAATTGTGCAAATGGCACATTAAGGAAATGGTGAACAATATGACCTGGTTAAAGATGTAGGATATGGTTAAAAGAGCTTACAAGACAGAGCCCTCCTCCAGCTGCAAACAAATTGAAAAAAAAATGACTAATAGTCAAATGTGCAAACTCTAGAGAAAAAAAATCTTCAAAGGAATAGTCATGCTTTAAAAAAAAGAGAGAATTCCATGTGCCAAAAATGAAGGAGCTCAAAGCTGGAGAATTAAGAGGCTCTGACATTGCTATAACTCTACGGGTAGTAAACAAGCATTATTTGCCCTAGGGACTGAGGTCTAGGACTTTAGTACCTAAGAAACAACAGAGAACATGGCCTTGGGCCCACCCAAGTGGAATGGATCTTGGACAGAAACCCCTTCATAAAACCTGAGCCTCAAAGGGCTTCCCTGTCCGTGAAAAGAAAACTAATAGAACTCTACCCACCAACTGATGAAAGGAAAAAAGAAAACTTTCTGCCCACCAAGACACGGCACAGGTGGAAAATAGTCATCCCCAAGAAGAATTCTGGGCTTCATAAATAGGTGCAGTGCAAACTGATAATCCTCCCCATTGTGCCATAACTCCAAGCAAATAAGTTAGCATAAAAGGTTGTCACAGACTGAAATCCCCTGAAACACTGGCAGAAGCCAACATACAACTATTTTGACGGAATCATACACAACCTAGCTTATATGGGGCTCCCACAGAGAAAAACACTCCTGCTGAAAATGAGCACACAATACAAAATTACAAACTAGGGGCTCAAACAAACTACCAAAATAAAACATCAAGATAGCATGATGAAACAAATGAGTTTACAAAAACAATAAAACTTTTCAGAATGAAAGAATGAAGTCATTTAAACTAGAATTTAAGAGGTGGAAGGAAGTGGCAAAATATGAGGAGTATGAGACCAGATGATAACAGACTTTATGTAACATCTAAGAAAGCAAAGCATATCCTTAATTCAGTAGTTATGGAGAAGTCTGGAGAGGTTTTTAAATAAGGCAGTGATATTGTCACATTTACAATTTAGGAAGAAACCACCAGCAACCTTGTAGTAGGAGATGGGCTAGAAAATTAAAATCAGGAAGACCAAGTAAAAAGTGTCATTCATTTACAAATAACAGGAATAGCCATTTCTGGTCTTAGTAGAAAAATATTTATTGACTCATTTAATTGAAAAATTCCAGCTACTTGATGATTTGCAAAATGAAGGCTTGATCAACATGTTCAAATTATGTGATCAGAAAGATGTCTCTCTCTCTCAGGTCTGCTTTTCCATGTTGAACTCATTTCCAGACAGATTTTCCAAAGGTGGTAATCCACAGAGCTCTAAGTCCTGCAGAAAATTAGGGTTTCTCCTCACAGATCATTCCATCAAATGCCCCAAGATCTATTCTAACTGGCCCAGCCAAGATCTAGAAAGAGGGGCCAGAATACTTAAGCTGTATGGACTGAGATGGTAAGAGGTAATTGCCAAAGGGAGGTTGACCAGCCAATGAGTGCTTTGTGGGTAGGAGTTAAACTCATACTAAGAGTAGCTTAAACTTATTTCTCTGTCTTCTAAGGTGAAATTTTCAGGTCCTAATTTTCTATAAGCTAAATGTAGGAGCAGAGGCCAACAGATTTGAAACCCTTCTGCCTACACCTCATGGTATCTTATAGTGTGCCAGGTCCGTGGCATACATTAGCAAATCATTGTCTGTGTTTCTGTTTCTCCTAACCAGGCCTTCTGTAGAATCCATCTATGGCAATCATACTTCTGTGTTACAGGATGTTTTTAATCTCTTTAAATGCTCTCTACGAATCTTCCAACTTGAGATCTGTGCTCATACATCAGGGTAAATCTTCTGTCTTTGTTGCTTCTCCCTTTTCCTGTCCATGAGCTGTAGCTCTTCTGAACAAGGTGTCCTGGGCAGGTGAACCATCACACTGAGCGTTGGTGACGGGTCTGTGAGCTTGTGTCACTCTTTATTTCCTGCTGCATGGTTACACTTCAGGTTCACTTTGTTTGTGGCCATATACGCTACGTGGATCTATACAGAGACATCTATGTCACAAGTGTTGTTCCAGACTCTCTTTGCTATTGTTCATTTATGTGGATTTTGTAGTAGCATCTTTGTTCTTTCACTCAATTCATAACACAATGTCCACTTGAACAACCGGTCTGGACATTCTGAAATTCTCTCCCTTGTCTTCAGTGGCCTAGTGCAACCCTGGTGCCTCCCCTGCCCCTCCAGTCCTTTCTTCCTTCCCCAGTGGGGGTGCCACTCACAGGTTTCACTTGACTCTCTCTTCTTCTCTATGATCTCCTCAACTCCAATAGCATCCACCAACACCTTTATACAGATGAAACCAAACCTGTATTTCCCATCTTTTTCTAAAGCTCAGACCTGTTGTTCTACCAGAGTGTCTGGCCCATGCTTCAAACTCACTATGCCCCAAAATGAACATATTTTATGTTTCCATTTCATAAACCAGCTCTTCTTCATCTTCTATGCGTTTTCCATGCCTTCCTTTTGTGTTTATTAATGGAAACGTCATTTCCAAGGCCACACAGGATACAAGCCTAAGTGCCATTTCTGACTCTTTCCTCCCATGTATGTTCCACGTTCCATCACCAAGTCCTGGCCAGCCCTAGCATGGTTTTGCCTGGACTCACTGCAGCCATGGATTTGCTTCCATGCAGCTCAGAATGGGGAGGGGAATGGCAAGCTCAGACAGAGAGAGCTTTGACCTGAACAGTGACTGAGAAAGAGAGATGAATGATCTTGGGAACCTAAACAGTGGCTGAGGTATAATAACAGTAGCCTAATTAGACTGGATAAATGCACTTGACTGGATTAAAGTTATATAAATAGCCTAAAATAAGCTTTTTGCTCTAGGCAGACTTGAGGGCTCAGAGTCAGGAAAAGTACTTGTAGTTATAAAATAAAATTCCATGTTTGCCTTCTCCCAACATGTGGCCAACTTGTCTTCTGTGCCTGATCTGTAGAATTTGCGAGTAGATGGTGTGACCTTTTACAAGTGGTTCAGACAGATGACCACTCTGAGTAGCTGTGGGTTTCCAGAGAGAGGTGTAAATCATAGCAAGGACCTCAGAAAGGTACACCTCAGGGACAGACTTGAAAGTAGAAGAAAACTTTCCAGGTCTGCAGCCATCCTGAGCAAGGTGGTAAATCCTCACAGGGCTGGGAAGTCATAGGTAACAGCTGTGGGACTGATGTTGTTTTATGTTGATTAAAGTTTTCAGTGTAAGTCTGTGGTAAGAATCCTCATGTGATTTCAGATCTTCCCAGAAGTGCTAGTACAGTGAGTGGGGTATGCTCACTGAGCCATCCTCACGTTCTCACATGACATTACGTGTCCGTGGCTTTTCTTCTCCCTAGGATTACTGATGCCACAGTAGAGATGTTTCCTTGTCTGTGAGGAAATACCTCACAGACAGTGCCTCACACTCAGCTCTCAATAAATACAGGTTCACAGAGTAAGAGTATCATTCCATCTTCACTTCATAGGTCCTTGTTTTACCAATTCACCCTGACCCGATGCTGGATGAGGGACCCTCTCCATTGATCAGTCTACTTGAGTGTGCAAATATGATAAGAGCTAAAATATAGTAGATCTTTGATTCAGGCAGGGCACTCTGCTGCTCTACACTTATCAGCGACAGGACCAGCTGAAGAAACATACACTGGAAATCCCAGCTCCAGAATGCCTGGCCCTGCCCTGCCCTCTAGGGTAAAGCCTCTCTGAGAATAAAAAAGAAAAGCAACCCAAGTTGTGCTGACTTGTACGCATTCTAAAACATCCACGAGATAGAAAAAGAAAAGGTGAAGTAACTTTTGTCAGCTTAAAAATAACTGCCATTGGTGGAAACAGAATTATCTTCTCTAAATGTCCTAGAAAATATTTCAAACTCAATACATATTAACTAAATCACTGAATAGTGAAAAATGTTATCATCTGCTTATACAACATTTGAGAACAAAAACACCATTGTAAAGAAACTTTGAATATGGATTATGAATGTAGCACTTAGCACTGTCTGAGATAGTTGAAGGGTAGTCAATACACATTGGGAGGAAGGGAGGGAGAGAAAGAGGGGTGGATAGGGGATGGGAGGGGAGGGGACAGAAGGGAAGGAAGGGAGGAGAGAGGAAAGAAGGGTTAAGGACACATTATTATAATCATAAGCAGTTTCAAAATGTTTTACTATAGAATAAGTGTTCCTTAAATTGTGTGTTATTCTTTGTTAACTTTAGAGAAAAGCTTTACTAATATAAGCAGGAATTACTTCTAACTCAATCTGATCTGCATCCAGTGAGTCACTATTTCTACCACTATTCTTATCCTGATGAAAGAACATGGGTTTTAAATTCAGATAGGCTCAAGTCCCACCTTAGCCAGTCACTGACCATATGAGCTCCACCCTCTTCATCTGGACGATCTTCATGCTGTAGAGACAACAGTGCATAAAGTTCTATGCACAAGCTCTGATACTAGACCCCTTGGGTTAGGCTGGAATGTGAGTTCTGTCATTTACTTGCTATGTGAACAGGGCAAGCTAATTCTCCTGTCTGTGTCTTAGTTTCCTCGGATGTAAACTGTGGACTGATAATAGTTCCTCCCTCGTGAGGTTTTAAAATAATTTCGTGAAATAATGCGTGTAAGACACATTGAAAAGAAGCTGTAATATGTTTATTGAATAAACATTAGCATTAGCATTATATCCTCAAGAAGGGAAGCTTTTGGAGAGAAGGAACTTCATGGGTTTTGTTAACAACTGTATTCTCAGTGGAAGCCTAACACATAGTTGAGGTTCATTAACCATTTGGTGAGTAGAGAAATAATATATCCTTACAAGGTTGTTGTGGAGGGATGAACTTGTCCAAACATGTGAAATACCTGATAAAGAACAGCCATTCAATAAATGATGATTATATTCTCTTTCCGTGATCTGTCTCCTTTTCAAATGTTCTCTTTCCCTTGAGAAAAAAATACATCTTGCTCCTTAAGATAATCCAATATATTGGCATATAAATGAGTTGCATTTACCATGTTATATGCTGGCCTGGGCTCTTTCTAGACTGGGGGAAACTGGTTCCTTCATTTTCTTTTCTTTTTTCTTTTTTTTCCTGAGATGGAGTCTTGCTCTTTCTCCCAGGCTGGAGTGCAGTGGTACGATCTCAGCTCACTGCAACCTCCGCCTCCCAGGTTCAAGCAATTCTCCTACCTCAGCCTCCCAAGTAGCTGGGATTACAGGCATGCTCCACCACACTCAGCTAATTTTTATATTTTTAGTAGAGACAGGGCTTTGCCATGTTGGCCAGGCTGGTCTCAAACTCTTGACTTCAGGTGATCCACTCGCATGGGCTAGAATTATTATCCTTTCTGGTACCTATGAGTGAAGCACCTCTCTGTTGGGTTTTCCACCAGTACTGCCCACGTAGGGCTCTGGACAGCATAGGAAAAGGAAGGACAATGTGCCAGTTTGTCACCAACTCATCAACCATGCATGGATATTAGACAGGCTTTTAGATTGTTACTCTATCAGAAATCCAAATACAACTACTCCTTGGCTTTGTGGAGATCATAGCCTCACATTCTACTCCACAGAGACCAATAAAGAAAACTAAGAACACCAAAGAATTAGGAAAAAACGTCCTCTCGTTCAGTAATTCCACAAACATGAATGTAGTACAACAAACCAAAGCAACAAACAGTAATCTTTCCTGTCACTTTCCCTTTCTGAATTCTCAACAGAAATCATCTTATATCGGAAGAATATTAGAAAACCAAAGTGTTAGAACTACAAGAAACTTAACTCTTTGAGGGTGAAGGATGTATTTGGATGTGGGGGTAAGATGGGGATGACTTTGGACTAGGGACCAAGGAGTAACCGAGGCTTGTTGTTGAGCAGCCATCTCCCTGTGAGATCCCTGACAGACACAGACCCAGTCCTGGCATTCTTGACAGGGCCAGCAGAGGCCAACCTGTGGACCTGTCTTGTAGAAGCAAGAATTAGAAAGGACTAGAACAGGCCAAAGAGAAAGAGAAAGAGAAATGCCTGGTGTTTCTCTCAGGAAGAGCTGCCCCAGATCTTCCTTCATTCAGCCTTAGAGAGGGAAGAAACAGAAGGATTGTTTCTATTGCATCCAGTTTTTAGCACCTACAAACACTGGCCAGTAAATGTCCTTGTGTTTGAGTACCACTCCTCCTTCTTGGTAATGGAAGGGAAATAAGTGTTGTGACCTAGCCCTGAGAGAGGACAGAGTTAGAGGCCATGATTTGGGAATTTCCTGGGCATGTCAGCCCCCCGTATGGTGAAAAACAAAGGATTCAGAGTCAGAGAGACCTGGGCCCACTCCTGATTCCTCCACTTACTAATTATATGTCCTTGTAAAAGTCACTTAACTTCTCTAAGCCTGAAACTTCTCATCTAAAAATTGATCATTGCTACCACATAGAGTTGTTATAAAAAAGGTAATGTTGGGAAAGTCCTTAGCATGGTGTCTGGTGCAGGGTAAGTGTTAAATCAATGGTAGCTACTGTTATCATCACATAAAATCCAGGAGTCACTAGTGCAGCATCTCTGACAGATTCTTATCTAATTTTGGGTTTGAGTATCTCTGGTGACAATGTGCTCATTACTTCACCAGGGAACCTATTCTATTACTGAATAGCTATAGAAATTTATTTTTCTTTATTTGAGATGGACACTTCTTACTTCTTTTTCTTCCTCTGGAATGAGATAAAATAAGCATGCTCTCTTATGTGACAGTTCCTTATGTATTCAAAGGCAGCTGTCATGCTCCCCTGAGTCTTATCTTCGCCAGCGTCAACATCCCTCGTATTCTTAGCCATTTTATATGGATTAGTTTCTGTGCCTTTCACCACCCGGATTATTGTCCATCATTCTGAAAAGATGATGCAAAACTCTGAATACTGCTCTTCATTTTATTGTCACATGAAGGTATCTGAGACATCTCACGTTAGACATTTCATCACAAACACCGACTAAACAGGGGAATAAAGTCACGTTATTTAGGGTAAGATGATTTGTTAGCAAAACTACCTAGTTTTGCTAATTCATCCCTCTGACAAATGTTGACGGGGCACCTACAGAAAAATTGGGTAACAGGTACTTGAAACACTGAGATGAACAAGAAGGACACTGACTTGGCCCGCAGGGATCTTACAGTTAGTGTGGGAGACCCATGACAGGTATGCAGGCAACTAGACTGACACCGACACCGAGAATGAATGTGCTGAGAAGAAGGGAAAAGAGAAAGACTGAGATCCGTGAGGGCAGCGTTCCACTTCCTCATTCTCCCTTGTCCACATTCCATGCCATCTTATTCCCATACCATCCGTTTCCCCCACAGCACTCAGTCATGTTTTTTTTAAATTGTAAATCAGATTATACGATTTCTCTGCTTAAAAATCCCCAGAGTGGCTTAGCTTTCTAAGGCATATTGTGAAGTGAAAAAATCAAGGTTCAGAATGACATCTGCAATAACGTATCATCTATGTGATAGCAAACAAACAGTACATTTCAATGTATTATATGGCAATGATAGACAGATGATTGATAAATAGACAGAAAGGATAAATAGATAATGCTTTTAAAAAATCCCCAGTGGCTTTCCAATGCACTTAGTAAAGTCAAGCATTGTTCCCTTGCTTATGAGGCCCCAAATGTCTCTCTCTGCCTCTTTAACCTTTTTTATTCTCTTCTCCCCGTCACTGAGCTCCAGCTACAAAGGCTCACATTTTCCTTGAGCATGCCAAAACCTTTCCTGACAGATCTTTATACTAGCTCTTCCTCTGTGTGGAGTCCTCTGCTTCCTGATCTTCCAAGGGCTTACTATTGGCATTCAGATCTCAGCACAGGGGTCATCTCCTCCAGGAAGCCCTCCTTGCAACTCAAACTAAAATAGTCACGATGTTACTATTTCATTGACTGACCTAAAGTTCTTTATTTGGCAATTTTTCTATATTACTTCCAAATATCCATTTTGTATATGCTTATTTTTCTCCTCCATCAGAATGGAAATTCCATGAACACAGATTTCTCTGTCTTGTTCACCAGTGTTTAGAATATTGTGGGCACATAATAGATATTTGATAAATAATTGTCAGATGATTTAATGAATTGTTGGTGACTCAATACCTACTATAGTGCCTCACGCCTAGATATGTAGGAAGAATGAGTGAATTGGGACAGAAGACAAAGCAGCAAAAGTTTACTAAGTCCATGGAGGGTAGAAATGGACAAAAATAAACCCAGACTTTCCATCCAGCACGGTTTTGTTTTGTATCATCCCTGCCTGCTACTCACAGTCATTCATTTTGTTCCTACACGTGTAGAAGTGAATTTGTTATGGATCTTAATGTCTCCTAACCTTCTCTGGTGCCTTCTCTACACTGTTGAGAGACAGTCAAATAAGTAATCTTAGGATTGTAGACCTGGGCTCCATCCATGGCCCAGAAACACCACAGATGTTTGCTTTGTATCTACTTGCAGATGTCATCTGCTGCCTTGCTACTGTCCTGTGCAGGTTGCCACACTCTCTGAATACCTCATGCCACCTGCCGGCCCATTCTTCCTCCATCTGTCTACCTCTGTGCTTACAACTGGAACACCTCCATCACATTGTCCAATCACCAGCACCTTCTTCAACGGTAGGATACCCAAAAATATAAAACTTTGGGAGAAGGGGAACATAGCACTTTTTTCTCCAAAAGTAATGGTTAAATATTACCATTACAATGTTCAACTTTAAATAATAATTATTATGAAATAATTAGCCTTTTGTGAATAATACAGGGAATATTTGAATAAATATGAAAGATAAAAAATTAATTATATAAAAATAGAAACCTTTATCTCCTACTGAACAGTAAAGACCTGATTATTCAAACATGGAAAAATATGAGCCAGTTTTTTAAAAATGATAATTTTCATATTGTTGCTTTAAATAGTCATTGAACATTAGAAAAATGCTTTGCAAAGAGTGCATCTTTACGTAATTTTATCTCTATGTTACAAAGGTACAGTATGCACTAAAAGGGGAAAGATCTTAAAATTGCATGTATGTTTCAGTAGCATCTGCTACTCTCTGTTAATACAGACCTGTTAACCTCACTAATCTCATTGCTCACTATTTCAACCTGTGTCCATCTGGCTTAGCCAGCAGCAACATTAAATGACCATGCTGAATGGAATGTAGAGTTCTTGTTCTGTTCAATCAAAGCCTGCACATGACTTCCCTAACGCTCATCTTGGTCCACTCCACTCCCTACCTCTAGCCCCTACACTCCAAGCACATAGTTCTTCATTCACCATCTCAGATGCACCCTGCTCTCTTTCCTTTCTGAGACTTTGGCATGGCGGCCCCCTTCTGACTAAGCACTCATCCCTTCCCTCTATGTCTTGCTAACCTGTACACATTCTCCAGGTAGCAGCTCAGATGAACGCCTTTAGGGAGGAATGTACTCACATCTCTGCTGTTACTCTCATAACACCCATTTTCTTCCTATCTTAAACCTCTTCACATAATTGTTTAATGTTGGTTTTCTCTTCTAGACTATAAGCCTCATGAAAGCAAAGATAGTGCATGTTGCTATACCATTGTATTCCTGACACATAGTAGATGCTCAATAAACATTTGTTTGGTGAGTAAGCAAGAAGTAAATGAATCAATAAATTCCCTGGAGCCATTTTTATATAAATTAGAATTTCCTGAAGCCCATTTATAGAATGAACCAGAGCTTCCATTTTATTCTCTATCTTAACTCAAACTTAATTTTTACTAATGGAAATAATTACTTTCCCATGACGAATTAAAGCAATATAATTTGCCACCAGTATAATTCACTCAAATGATGGACCTATCTATCCATGTGCAGCAGACCAAAAGCTGGGCGGTAGTTTTCATAAATTATGAGGTCTTAGAAGATTCCTCCTTTATATGAGGAATTTAGTGGAAGTGAAAATAATGGAGTAGAATCAACACTTGCAAAGGCAGCAGTGTCAGGAAAAGATGTTTGTTGATAGTGAAGTTCCGATCATGTTCATAAAATAGCCTTTCACACCTTTGACCACAGATCCCTCTGAGGGCAGGCAGAAGAGTGAGGTGGTTGAGAACTCAAGCTTAGTTCTGGATTAAATCCTGGCTCTTCCAGTTCTACTCCTGGGACTAGTTCTTCTGGTTGCTGCCCAGATCCATTTCCTCCCCTGAACGGGACCAATCGCCTTCCCAGTGTGCCTGTCTGTATGACCGAGGCTAGAAAGCTAAAAGCTACATTTTGGGGGCTCCCCTCTTACAAGGGTTGCTGCGGTAATTTAGGTTCTACCAATTAGATGCCCCCTGGTAAGACTGGCATTTGGAACTGAGTCTAGTAAGGAGGGGGAGGCAACACCTAAGATGTCCACTTTGGTCCTGCACATGTGGCATCTGGCTTGGTCCCCAGGGCATAGGTGATATGGTGTATTCCCAGGACTGAGTTTTAGCAGCAGCTTTCCGATTCCTCTATGACAGCTAAAGAGAAGGATCTTGAAGTCTGCAATCCTCAGAGCAACTTCTCAATTGTGGCAGAGTTAGAAGTTCCTGTTTCGATGGTCAGTTCTGTGGCATTTTTCTGGGAGGCTAGCCTAGAGCCTGCATCTCTAACACTCTTGATAATTTTGTAAGCACCTCATTTCCTGTATTAAATTCCTTCTTACCTAAAATGGGGTGGCTTATGTGACCTACAACTAAACCTTAACTGATACACCCACAACACAACTTTGTTGCATAAATGAAATTAGATAACGTGAATAAAGCTCCCAGTGTGGGACCTAGCAAAAATACACATTTAGTAAATGCTGGGTTTTTTGTTGTTTTTCTATTGAGCATCTATCTCTTGGATATATTTTCTGCAGAACACTTGAGGTTTTACTCATCACAAGAAGGAGACCTGGTGGTGCCAGACCCATGTTAATTTCAATAGGGAAGGCACCAGGTTTATGAGGCCAAAGAATAGACCCAGAGCCACCAAACAAGACAGAGTATTGTCTTAGGGTAACTTACATACAGAGAGCAGTTTAGTGACAGGCCAGACGGAAGAACCTCCCTGCCTACAAAAATTAGTTTATATTGCACCTTTGCTTAGCAACCTCTACCTGGCAATTTTCATTTAACCTAAAATAAAGGGCCTTGATCCCTTATAAGGCCTATGTTCCATAGCATAGGACAGGGCTCAGATATTCTTCATAGATAAGGAATGAATCTCCGGTTGGCTATGCTCAGAACTCTGAACACACATTCAGGTGCCTCTGCTATACAAGGTTATTCTCAGTGCATCTACCATACAGACCCACCGTTTTCTCCAACACATCAGGGACAAAAGGAATTATGCAGAGATGGAGCCCTCTGAGGAAAGGAAAAGCTAGGAAAAGGACACTTGTTTTGAATGGTTTTGATGTATTTAGAAACTAAGCATGAGGATCTCTAAATCAGAACAATGCCATGTGCGAGATAATTATTGCAATCAGAAAGACTGTTCTATTGAGAAGGATAAAAGTTAACACCAGATTTTAAGGCTCCAGGTAGAGAAGATGCTCCATGATGCTTCCCAGTGTAGCTAAAGATCATAGCCCTGCTGAGTAACAGACACTGAATGAGCATTTTAAGTGCAGCATCTGGGCAGCAAGGACAGGCGCAAATGGGAGCCTGAGTGTCCTCTGCCTGGACAGCTGGCTGTCATGGGCCCTCCTGTTGCTCTGACTCTGGATAATTGCCCTTCAGAAGCAATTGCTGGCCCTGCCTGTGAACTCTTTTGCCTGTGGCTGGACCCACAGATGCTATCCCTCTGCCTTGATCCAACTCCCTAGCTTTTCTTGTCCCTGCCTGACTTTGAATGCATGGCCTATACCCCACAGGGTCTGCCCAATAATGACCCTTAACAGCAAGGCTCAGAAGACCCAAGCCCCTGTGCCTGCTGGCCCAGGTGCAATGTGAGTGAGGCAGGATGAAGGCAGCCAGAGACAAGCTGTGCCTTCCTTGCTATTTTGCCTGAAGCACTGATGGCAGCTGCAAACAATCATGTCTGGTGTGGGAAGCTAATTCCAGATCCAGTTGAATTTTTTTCCACGTGGCATGGGGTTGAATTCTGTGAGGTCCTGTGTTATTTTTTACGCTTTCAAACTTAACCATGTTAGGTCAGTTTTTTAGAAGTGACCTCAGACTTTCAGCTGGAACAAAATTATTATGGCAGCATACTGTTTAAATATCCCCAAATTTTGCCATGAAAAATAAGCACAGACAGATAAACTAGAATAGCAAGGTTTAAAATAAAAATAAAAAGGATGGCATCTTCAACAAAATAAGATGACAAGGAGTTTCCCTGAAGCTCTGAAGACTCCAGAATACAAATGGTCAGAGCTAAACCACTATCGACAGCAGAACCTGCTCAGGACATGCACAGAGTTGCCACTTGTAGAAGCAGTAGAGAGGATAAAAGAGTATTGGTGTTCTAAGAGCTTTGAAACACAGGAATTACCATCAAATGCTCATGGCTAAAAAGAGATGACCTTACCGGGAGTGGAACCCTTGGCAGATGAACCTAGAAATAACCCATTGGTAAAACTGGTGGAAAGCCCCACAGACTCTAGTGAGCAGATGAGTACAAATAAGACATAGTAAACACCTGTGAGAAAACCAGAAGGTTCTAGGCAGCTGACATCCTCAGGAGCCACAGACAGACACATTGAGAACAAATGGATATGCATACAGAAATTGAGCCATGTAGAGACAATGGTGAAAAGTGGAGGGAAGGCTCAAATATGAAGAGGAGCAGAGTTCAGGGGAAGCAAGCCTGTGGACCTGGGAAGCTGAAGTTTTTGGTACTTCAAGGTCACAATAGAGGAGGGAGCCTTAGAGACATTTCTTTAGGAAAACTACCTTAGCCATGTATCCATAAGAATCTCCTTCTAAAAGAATAAGGGAAAAAAAGGACATCTTAAAGAAATAAGAGAAAATGAAAAAGCTGAGATTGCATGGAAAAAAGGAGGAACATTAAAGTAACCATTAATGAAGCATATCAGAAACATATGACCACAAAACTGATGAAAACTGTAGCTTCATATTATAAAAGGAGCTAAGATAAATTAACAGAATGGAAGCTATGAAAATTTAGCATAACTAAGGATGAGAACATCTCAGAAATGACCTGATTGAAAGCCAGTAGATGTGAAAAAGTTCTGTCAGAGTTTGGGAAATAAATTGAGAAAAAACAACTTGGAATGAAGGCTAAACTAGAAGAAACATAAAAGACTAGACAACAGTATGGACAATAATGAGGTAGATGACACAAAGGAGATTTAAGTTCACCCAATTATAAGAAAAACTGAGACCGCTCACTTTTGAGGAAAATAAAGGCTAGAAAACAATTACAACTCATTAGAGTAAATAACCCTAGCACTCACATCGTCATCTCTAAATATAATTTCCTACTAAAAGGAACAAGGTTTGCTGGGAGAAATAGCTGATTTCAGTTGTAGGGCAAGAAATGCCTCAAATGAGCCCAAGCTATCTTGTTCTGCCAGGAATAAGAAATCTATCAAAAGGGCACAGGAGTCCACATTGCAGTCATTAAGATAACACTGGAGAATGGAATGCAGCTTTGACAATGTAACATCTTTCTGAATGCTTATAACGCACTCAGGAGTTTTCTCCCTTAGAAATGGTGATTCTTTGAAGCAGAGCCATATGTATTTCAAACAAAAATTTTAACATTTTCTCTACTTTTTCTGTTTCAAAAGATATATCATAAAGAAAATACATCTGGCTCTTCTATGGCTTCTAACTCTTTTATGCTATTACAGAATGGATAAGCCATTCTACTATTATATAAAAGAGGTGGGACACCATTCGGTTCGGAAATTTATAATAGAGAGAAAACACGAATCCTTGAAAATTGGACAGGCCAGTTCAAGTTTTTGTTATCAAGTGGAATTAAGACTATTTAATGAATCCTATTATATTTTTAACCTTTGACCTTACTTTCTTCCTCCCTCCCTACACAAATACATATTCGAACCACAGTGGCAGAAAAAGCAAATAATTTTATTGGCAAAAATAATGTAATTTTTCTTAAGTTTGTATTTGCTTTATTATCATCAATTTGATAACTGCATATGTCATAGGTCACCAGTAAACTTTTACCATAGGTGATATTGATAGAAATCAAAATGCCAACCAATATCTCTGACATTTATGATATCATAATTAATTTGTAACTCATTAACGGTCCTCTAAAACACATTTTCTGTTAATAGATCAATCATTACAAAATAAATAACAAAAAGACATTTGTAGTGGGTTGAATGGTACCCCTGCTAAAATTCCCACATCATAATCCCTAGAATCTTTGAATTCTTTTATTTGGAAAAAGGGTCTTTGCAGATGTAATTAAGTTAAAGGTCTTATGATAAGCTCATCCTGGATTATCTGGTGGGCCCTAAATCCACTAATGAGTGGTCATCTGACAAGAGATACATAGAAAAGGGGACACATAGAAAAAGAGAAGGCCATGTAAAGACAGAAGCTTATATGAGTCTCTTGAGTAATGCATCCACAAGCCCAAGAATGCTGATACCACCAGAAGCTGAGAAAGGCAAGGAAAAAATCTCCCCTAGAGCCTACGGAGGTAGTATAGATGTGCCACCATGTTGATTTAGAAACTGTGAGAAAATCAATTTCTTTTGTTTTAAGCCACACACAAAAAGACACAGGAGCTAACATGAAGAAGTGCCATTTATTTAAGATGGAGTAATATAAGAAACACAAGGAATAATGTTTGCTATAAATTGATATATGTGTGCATATTTTAAACATTTTATATTTATGGATTTGTGCATATATGTATATGTGTATATGTGTGTGTATATACACACAATCTCATAGATTCAAAATAGTATTTCTTAAAAGCTCATTGATCACTACTAAGGATCTCTAGGGAACTAAGCTATAATTGGTAAAGGAAAAAAAATCAAGCATTTATTCTCCATTTCCAATATTAACTATATTTTAAGGTAATCAAATAGTTAATGAAGGGAAGTCTACAGAAGAATCCTAGCTAATAAACACAGAAGAAATAATAGAATTTAAATATCCCCATATTACAAACCTCGATCAATAACGGATTTAGGAAATAATCATCAATAGAAGTTGTAAAACAGTAGATATAAGATTAATAGGAAATTTGATCATGGAAACATGAGGCTGACAGTGCCTGAGCCCAATGATCAATCTTAGCGTCACTAAAAGTGGGACAGCCATAAACATTACACGTTTCATGATATGATGTAATTGGAAGTATATAGTACGAACTTTGAATTATTTCCTAAAAGTTTGAATCTAAATCTAATTAAACCTTATATCAGTTTACAGGAAAGGTAGAAAAACACCTTGAAGGATACAACAAAGAAGCAGTTAGCCAAATCTTTTGTCTCCAGGACAAAAGACTTTGTCTCTCCAACAAATCAATAGTATTAATCCAAAAGGAAGGGAGAAACTTTTATAGAATAAATAGACATAGCTACTAAGTGTGATGTATGAATCTCATTAGGATCTTTATTTGAACGAGCTGTCTTTGTCTGTGACTTCCTGGATATTTTCCATTTGCTCTTCTAGAAACACTTGAAACCTTCCTTGACTCTCTCTGTACCCCAGGAGGCTGGTCTTTACAAACTAAAAGGGATGGGCAATTTTGGCCTGTGGGCCAAATCTGGCAAGTGGCCAATTTAAATATAGCCTTGAGCTAAAAGTGATTTTTACATTTTTTAAAAGTTATTTTAAAAAGAGAAGAAAATGGTACAGAGACTGGGTATGGCCCCAAAACTAAAAATATGGATGGTCTGGCCCCTTACAGAAAAAGTTTGCCAACTCCTGAGCTAAATTACCTGGCATTCCTTGTCCTTTAGATTCAGACTGGGAGGTACGAAGAGGAGCTCTGAGGGTGAAAGGAGAGTGATGAAAGTGTTTATTCTCCCAGCTCCTTTCCTCTTACCAGGCTATTCACTCCAAGTTCCAGCATGCCTCTTCCCTTAATTTCTTCAGGCCATGGACGGTAACAGCTGTGCATAATTATGAGCTTCCAGATACTGCACCATCTCTGGTTGACTTCATTTAACCCTGGCCACACCTTTGTAAATAGTCCCTTTATTAAAAAAAAATCTTCAATTACCTCTTTTGAATATGTCATCTGTTTCCTGCCAGGACCTTGCCCCTGCAGACTAGATGTGAGATGATAACTATGCTGAGTGTGATAACAGGATAACAGCATGGTGGCTAAGTTAGAAAGGTCTCCAGATAGAGCTATATCCTGAAATATTCATGGATAGCATGATATAATGGCTTAAATTTGCCCTAAATACTCCTGAAAAAGATATGGAGAGAAAAATTAAACAAGTGGGATAGGTAGGGGATTATATACCATTGGGTATATATGGGGATTAATTGCACTATTCTCTCTAGTTTTGTGTATATTTGAAAAAAAAAAGATACAAAGAAAGAAAAATTTTTCTCTAACCTTACATTAGCAGTTTAATTAACTAAAGAAATAGATAATTCTCTTGCATAAATGATATGTGAAGGGCCAATAAAGGTTAGGACAGGCCCTATGGTTAAGAGCATAAACTTTGGTGATGAAAAGCTGGGTTTAAATCTCACTTTGGAGACTAAGCAAATGAAAAAAGCTTTCTAATTATTACTCAGTATCATTTCCTAATATATAAAATGTGGCTATTTATAATCTTAGACCACTATTAAAATTTAAATAAAATAATACATATAACCTGCCTGGTACCAAGTAGATACTTAACAAATTATAGTTGACACTGCTCTGACTATTAATTATAATACTTTATATTCAGAGAACAAAATGGAATTGAGTTTGGGGTGATAAGGAGGGAAAAGAAGAATGATGGTAGCTACCAAGAATATTTTAACAAATATCTATGTCCTCTGATATAGATCAGATTTGTTGTGAGAGTTCTTTGTCACTTAGAAAGAAGTTCAATTAGCTTATAGAGACATACAGTTTTTTACAGGCTAATTGAACTGTATCATTTGAGATAAAAAGTGCAGTCAAAGCTATTTAAATAGCATGTAGTAATTAGGAAACTAGTTTAATGGAGAAAATCTCAAAGGGAACCAATTTTTTTCCCTATTTGACAGAATGAATGTTTTAACACTTAATAGGAGTACTCTATTGGTTCATGCCTTTGAATTGGAATGATTTTCATTCTAATTGCATGGAAATAAAATTACATGATATTAAGACATGAAGAAGCAGATGTTTTGCAATTTGACTTTCTGCCTGTCTCTCTGAATGGTTCAAAGAAAAGATATAGTGATGTGTTATGGTGCACATTTGTTTTAATATTTGGCTAGAGGTTCTTGATAAAGTATTAACTGATCAACATGATGTCATGCGAAAAGGCTATAAAACAAAATTATGTCTCCACTGAGATAAGTGAGTGGCAAATATGTTCTCATTAGCACCGTCTACATATGAATGAAGAATGACAAATTGAAACAATTCTTCTAGTAACCTCAACTCCAAAATTCTCTCCAACCTGATATATTCACTTGATTGAGGAAGAATTGCTTGAGGCTCTAAAATGTCTAGATAATTGCCTGTATTTTCTTCCTCATATTAGTTTAGCTGTGTCTGCAAGCACAGATGGTCTGCCCTTTGTTTTACCTTCACTGACTTGGCTGTTTAAGCTTGCCACTTAACTGGGACAACACAAGCTCCCTGGGGGTTCCTTGGGTCTCTATGAAGAGACAGACACCCTCTTAGTTGGCTCCAGCAGGTCTGTCTCCAGTACCTGAATGCTCCTTGCTTTGCTACATATTCCTCTAATGTCCTGTTTTGGTGGCATGCTAAGATTGTTAAAGAATAATGAATTTAAATTTCTATCTGCTCCAGGGAGGTCAGAATTTCAACAGGAATCCAAATCTCAAGTGTAAAGAGGGTGAAGCTCTAACAGGTGAAATTGGGAACTCAAGCATATGTCTGAAGTGAGAGAATGTGGATAATCAGAGGGAGTTAAGGCTTGGAGACACTTGGTGGAGTCATCAGAAGGCAGTCTTTAGCCAGCCCACAGCTGCCCATAACACATTTGCTATAATGGAGCAATGGCCAGCAAAGTCCTCTCCACTCTGTCACTGAAATTTACCTTGAATGAGGTACAGAACAAACAAGCAAAACCTGAATCCAGCCTAGACGAAATTCTACATGCTGTCTTCTCATATAATGTCTAGAGAACAATTATCTTAGTGGTACCAAAATGGTTCCATTCGTTGTGTGACCTGATTTTCTGACTGATTCTGAGCGATTTACTCTCTTAGCCTCTGAGGGTTTACTTTTATTTTTATTTTTATGACGGAGGAGGAAAATTTAATGATATAATAATTATCACCATAAATGTCATGAGACAATAAGCTATACTGTTTATGTGCTTCAGGCTCCTTAGAGGAGAAACACTCAAGAAGCTATTCCTTTAGGACCCTTCTCTTGGCAATTCAACAACATCTTTTATTGGAAGCAAAAAGGCTCATTAGTTCCCCTCACCCAGGTTGTATGTTTATATTCAACAGAAATCTTCTGAAGACAGCATTTCCTAAATCATTGCTCTTCAGAATGTTGTTCCCAGATAGGTCAATAGATATGCCTAGGAAAGGCCTCCATGGTTCAAGAGGTTTAGTGAATGCTGAAATCTGTAACTTCTTAGTGACGTAAAATGCATGTCAGAAATTAGAGTCTCTGAGAAGTCCTGCAATAAAGAGAACTATTTGACTTTGTATAACCCAGCTGTTCCCAAACTTTTTTTTGATTGCTTATTTTGTACCCTGTGAAACAGTGTCCCAGAGAACACAAGCTTATGAAATGCTGCTTAATTTAGTGGCTTCAATCAGCAGATCATAAATCTTGGTGATAAAGCACGGGGTGTGTGTGGTGGGAGAGAGAGGAGAAAGAATGCAGAACTAGAGATCCATGAAGCCATGTGTTTACCAAGCATTGTTTCTAGATTTGATAAATATTATAGCCCATAAATACATGGGCATTTTTCTAACATATGAAGATGTTATTATAATTTATTAGATATGAATCCATATAAGAGCATAACAAAAATTTTTATAGTTGTTTGCATCTTTTTGAGTCATCAGAAACTAAAACTATAACTATTATGTGGAAGACCTGTAAAGTGTTTTGATGTTAAAAGGGTTTTTTATGCTAAAGGGGAAAAAAAAAAGCAGAAATTATCTTTTAATCCACAGGAGTGAATCTAATGGTTGGAAATTCAGACACGGTGCCAGCAGATGGGGAAATTCTGAGAACACAAGTTCTGGTTCTTCTCAAATCATAACATGCAGTGTCACCTGGTCACCCATGAGTAACCTGGGTGTGTAGAACCCAGTGCTGTGAATGGAGCTCTTCACATTTCCTTGAGGCCAGGGCTCTGTGGGGTGCTAGCACAGCATGCACAGCGAATCTGATGTTTCTGGATCCCAGCTGTATAAATGAGCTACAATGGCCAGATGTGACCGTCCTGACCCTGTTTGTGTGCAGCATGGACATGCAGCCTCCATGACTCCCCAGGGACCTTGCTGGCTCTGGGATTCTATGACAGCAGACTTCGGCAAGTTGCTCATCGAAAAGTAAGCAGAACTCCCATATAAAAAAAAATGTATTCACAGATGCCACTCTCTCCAAAGAGAGGGCAAATGTGGGACTATCTGATGAAAGCAAACTCAACAATATCCTTAATCATAAGGATGTTCAGCCTGGTCAGCTGAAAGGGTATGACTAGCATGATCCAACCTCATCATTACTCCGGAATCATTACAAGTCTGATGGTGAGATGATCATGGTGATTATCGTAGCATGTAGTTATGCTACTTGCATATTATGTGGCTTGGATCATGTTTTCCCTAGTCCAGCCGATAGACAACATTTAATTTTGTTCTTGGTATAAGAAAACCATCATTGGTCTGCAGCATTTGGTCTTTTGCAAACACTCTGGATTAACTGAACTTTAAGAAACATTCACATTTAAATCATACCCCCTTACTCTGAGGTTGAGAATGCAAACTGACCAGGAACACAGCCAGATACAGAGAGACTTGACTTCCGCTCTTCATGCTGGTGTCCACACCCTGCAGAGGTGGCTAAGCCAGCACACTAACTTCATCTGGGGAATGGAGGCCTGTCACAGGGAATCAGGAACTCTTGGACTCTCAGCTTTCTTAATGACTCAGTGATTGTTGACCTGGAGGAAATCCAGTCCAATAGAGCAACATTTTATCTAATTCCTGATTTTATTCTTAGCTGCAAGTTTTTGACATTTTTACTTGGGACTCTGGCTCAGAATTCTTTGATATCTTTCTTTGCCAGGTCATTTCTCCCCTTCATGTTTTTAAATTGCTCATTTTAGTTTCAGGTGACTCTTCTATGCTGCATACTCCAAACTGTGGTTCCACATTTTCACTTTTGAATCTTGTTTTAGGATCCCTTGAGAAATATAACTTTAGATGTGTGTGGCAAAGAGTGAAAAGATAAAGGAGTATATAACAGAAATTTGCATGCTTTAGTGAATTTTAACTTCAAAATTCTTTCAGGAGGAGCATGGATGGCTATTCTTTCTTGGTTTTACCTAGTTTCCATGTTACTTATCTGCCAAAAAAGGTAATTAATATTTATAACTAAAGGTCTTTGGCATAGAGCCAACTGACAATAAGATTGTCTACATAATATAAAGCACCCAGAGATTAGTACAATGTAAACTGGACAAGTTAAAGAAATGAAAGGAAGGAATTAGTCAATGATTCAACATTCTTGGCTATATCTATACAATGCTAGGCATTTGGAAGAAAATTGAACATTCCGGTTAGAACTTAAGACTTATCTTCAAATATTTAGATTGATTGTAAACAAGTTTTTTAGTTTTAAGCGCTATTTAGTGGACAATAGTGTTTCATTAAAAAGTTATTATTCACAATCTTGGGAATTACTAATTCATTATTCATGGGGCCATTTACCCAAGAGTGACACCATTATAGATGTAGACCATGTGTACATGATACCAAATACTTTCTAAAGGAATTGGCCAATTCATCTGGCTTTGTCACTATGTAGGGTCTCATGAAAATGTTTGCTCAAGCAGAGAGTTCTGCTGCACTAAGTAGAAGTTTTCAGATGAAAATATGGTGTTTGACTCTCTGGGGATCTGAATAAACCAGTTAAGCTTTTATTAATCCATGCCTTATTTTGTTACTTGTTTCAAAATATGCAGAAAGGGGGAAGAAATGATCTCTTTTAGGAAGTCAGATTAAAGCATTACTGAGAGAGATGCCTGGAGTGATGAATAAAGAATTACTGGAAGGAGAGAAAATAGGATTATATATGTCCTCTTTAAAACGCGCTTGGAGACTAAGTTAAGAAGAAAGGAGAGCTGGTCCTAGGGGCATTCAAGGATGGTTGGGGAACAGCCTGGCTGAGTACAGTGTCTCCTACACGTCTTTTCCACAGACTCTTCTCCTCTGGGTGTTGATGGATGTGCTAAGGAAAAAGTACACTGTGCTCAAGAAAGTTTGGAAACTGCTGGACTGCACAGAATGAAACAGGTTTCTTTTTTGCAGGACTTCTCAGAGCCTTTAGTATGCTTATGTGTGCTGTAAATTTTTAAGAGGAAAATATAGTATCAAGTTTTCAAAGGTTACTTAACCATAGCACATTCTTTTACAGACATGCTTATTACTATCTCCTCATGTGATGTTCGAAGAAAATCATTTTAGAAAATTATGGTGTAGTTGAAAGAGTCCTGGCTTTAAAAGCAAACACGTCAAAGAGTAAATCCCAGCTCTATCACCTACTAGCCATGTGAACTTGGGCAGATGTCTTCCTAGTGTGAGTCTCAGGTTTGTTGGCATTAAAATGTAGGTTTTGGTCTGTGCAGTACCAAATTTTCTTAAGAAGTAATTACATAATAACAAATATAAACTAAAATTATAAACAATGAAATAATTTATATTCTTATTAATTCAGATAATGAATTATAGATGTAATCTTCAGATATTTATATTAACAAATTTTCAGTTTGGAAGTTTTGGTTCTTGTTTTAAGGACATTTCCAATAAAGCTGATATTTAACTGAAAAGATGCACTCATACTTGGCCACATTCTGCAAAACAGTTCATTTTTGATGAGCCCAAACAGTTAGCAAAGTAGTCTCAAAGGACTAACCCCCATTTTATCAAAAAATAGTTGGTAAAAATCTGCCCAATCTTACCCGCAAAAATGTTGCAACCAACTCCCTGAGTGTTTGGAAGGGACACAGCTAGTTTAGGATTTATGTCTGGTCTTTAAACTCAGAAATAAGCTGAATTGTGTAAACATTTTGGCACAGTATGCAGGGAGTTAAATGCATTACTCTTGGCATTATTAACAGGTGGTGTGGGAATAAGTTGCTATGGAAAGTTCATCCTGCAATGTCAGCAGAAGAAAATGTATTTTATAGGCTTCCAGAGATGGAGGGAAGGGGCACCAAAGGGTCTGTAGGGTCTAAGGCATGAAGATGGCTGAAAAATACTTTCCAGCTGTCACAACTGCACATGGGCTTGGACGATTTCTTGTAGTGTTATGAATGTAAACGTTATTCAATTAACTGTTTCAAAAGCAGAAGGATTGTTTCTAAAAGAGAGCAATTTCTAGGCACCTGAAATGCTTGAAACCCCTATTATTTTTCATGCTGCTCAGTCTCTTGAGAGAGATCACCTCCCTTCAAACGAAGGCTTCCTAGTGCTCTAAGGATATAAAAATAGACATAGAAAGAATACATTCTTTTGAATAAGCAGTGCAGCTGTCAACTTCTAAAAAGTTGAGCTTGAGTCAGGACTCAATCGATCCACACAGCACCCACTCTGTTCTCTAGCTACCTCCTCTTCCCATGTAGTTGGTTTCCAAATAATAATGCAAGTAGGACAAGAGGAAAAGAGCCTAAACAATTTAGGACAAATTTAGGTTGAAATTTAGGAAGAACTTCGGTTGACCACGGCATGAAAGACCAAAGAAAATGAGAATCTCCTGTTCTGAGGAGTCTACGGTAAGAAGACCCAATCCAAGATAATTAAATGATCTCTGCAAGCCCACTTCTTTCTTTCTATTTTATTTTATTTTTTGAGAATGAGCAAAAGAAAATGATGAGTTGCCAGAAAGAGAGAACCAAATACTCTATCTATATGGAATCTAGGTAGGAACAGAATCCAACATGGTGCCTGACAATAAGCAAAGCAACAAGCAACTATTGAGAAATAACATGGCATGAGTGAGGCTGTGCGGAGAGCTAGCCAGACCTGAAGCCAGGCTCTGGATGGTGAGCTAGTGAGCCTTCTTGAACTCCAGATCACCTAAGATTTACTCCAGCTAACTTGGTGAGAATTTTTCCTAAGCACATGATGAGT